>JAQBSW010003255.1:0-86392 GCA_029291075.1 Eudiplozoon nipponicum
AAGGGGCTAAGAGAAAAGTCTCCAACTAAAATGTCTTTTAAATTTTTATCTACCGAACTAGAAAAAGTGTTCAATCCTGCTGATATTTTTAATTTTTATTATGATAATACTTTCTCATGGTTAAATAAAAGACAGGATTAATTGTGTTTCAGCAACATAATTTCTCGAGAATCTATCTTCAAATTTTGTATTATTAAAAC
Source organism: Eudiplozoon nipponicum (assembly GCA_029291075.1). Classification (NCBI taxonomy): domain Eukaryota; kingdom Metazoa; phylum Platyhelminthes; class Monogenea; order Mazocraeidea; family Diplozoidae; genus Eudiplozoon; species Eudiplozoon nipponicum. Next base: position 201 of record JAQBSW010003255.1, read on the forward strand.
TGCAATGTTATGCATTATATCATCTTGTTAATCAACAATGCATACAATCAATTATTAGTCATGGTTACCTTTTTTCTTACAAACTGTTATACTCGAATTATACCTTAAATTTTTCTAATTTTGATGAAGAATCTATCACTCTTTACAGCTGAACTTTCTGATGCTGATAAATTGTACAGTACAACTAATTGCACATATATGTGATGTGATATCTTTTTATATTGTACATTTTCTAATTTTATTATTTGATGGAACATGTGTGGTTTGAATCCAAATAAAGATATTATATTCTATTCTATTCTATTCTAAAACTCCAATTTGAATAAAGAACACAAGGCAGTCTAGGTAACTGAAATATTAAATTGCCTTATTAGCATTAGATATTTCGACATGTATACCATGAATTATTAACACGACACAGCACAAACTGATAATTCTTTATAATTAACCATAATAATTGATAAAGCATTAAATAAATAGGTAAATTGACGAAAATTCGTTCTGAATGAAAAAAATATAAGTAAATATAAAATATCTCTGAGAAAGCAGGCAGTCTAAATTTACATTTTCCGTTTTATTGACACATCAAACGCAAATGACGTCAAAATTGTTCGACCAGATCTACTATAACATATCTCATCTTCCCATAAATATGCGTAAACGATATCACATAAGCACTCATGAACTACTAGCAATTCACAAACCTATATCAATTATTTCGAAATTTTATTGATTTCTTTTGAGTAGATGCATTGCATCATTGCAGGCTGATGTTAACATGTACTTCCTCAAACAAATTAGTCTAGAACAGCGCATACATTACATGACAAAACTAGATATCCCAGCAGGTATCTTTTATGAATAAAGTAATTCCGATCTAAGAATCATATTGGCAATTGAGGCCTAGAAAGACGCACTCTGTCAATTTTTGTGTAAACACAATCGTGCAGATAATAATGATCTGACGAGGAGAAAACTTAATAAGCCTACATTTGCTGGCTACTGCATTCATTACAATGTAAGTCTCCAGAGTCCTTAAAATGAATTTCTACGGACAATTTATCCAGCCGAGTCACGGAAAAGCGCTCTGAACAAAAGAGTGAGAAGGAGCCTTGCAATTAGTAAAAATATCTTGCCATCTATTAGATACTCATATTTTTCTACACTCATTATGTATATTTACGTAAATCAGCGATCTAATTGGATAGGTTACTCTGCTTTCAAATGTAATGGTTGGATTTTTACTTTCTGGATGTCGTCAGTATACACTAAACATTTCTTCAAATAACAACAGCAGTTTCATTTTTTTTAAACATAAGTTGTTATACGATTTAAAATTGCGCGAATTTTGCGACTGTGTTGGCGTATTTGGCAAGGTCACAGACTGCCAGAAATTGTGCCCCGGTTCGAACTTCGTGCGTATGAAACTCTGGACCGAACTTGATGATAGCATGAAAAGTAAAAATTCGATCCACTGGATTAATTTCCCTTTCTGGCTGATGCAAATTTCACTTTCTATAAACAGCATAAGATCAAAATCCGTTCATCAGAGATCAATTAAAAACAACTGCGCAAAGTAGCAAAGTGTCTGTTCTAAAATGACAGATTGTGAGTGGCTAATTAGAGCTCCACGTCTTAAGATATTTTAAATAGATTTAAAGAAAGAAAAATCCAAAATACTTAAGCTGGTATATGTCTTAAATTTGTATGCAGTGTGTGATAGAGATGCCGCAGATGATGGAGCCTTAAACTACATTATATTTTCCCTAGTATATTTACATCCGTGGCATGTTCTAGACGGAAATCTCTGAGTGCCCCATTAGGACGAAACCAGTTTAATGAACTAGTCACCTTTGGCAGCTGATGTATTATTTAGTTAATATTGACAACATAAATGTTATCGAAATCCTGCCATTAAAGTTTAATTTAATAAACGTATATTTAATTATGTTGTCAGTATAAAATGAACATTTCCTGAGGTGCATATGCAATTCATCCAGTTGATTGATTTCCACTTTATTGGGAACTCTTCAAGTACTATCCAAAATTTTTGCCGAACTAACTCGAACCATTATACACTTGATTGGGGGTTTAAATTTCAGATCTTAAGAAATTTACAATAGGTTTCATCTGAATGGAATGCTAGCTAAAAACAAAATTTAGCATATGACGTCAAATTTAGTGTTGAATGCGGCACATACGCACGGTGTATTGAGATGAAGTATCAGTAGTAAATGTGCCCCCGGTTCGACTCATTTCCGCAATATTTCAAGAATAGTCTTGTAGTGTTCCTAATAGGGAATGAAGGGTCTACTGGATGAATTGTTTTTGAATTCTAATGCAATTATTAGTTAATTTTGAAAACATATTTATGACCAAAATCCTGGCATTATATATCGAATTTATATATATATATATATATATATATATATATATATATATATATATATATATATACATTAGTTTAAACTTGCGATAATGTAATTGCTTCTCTTTTCTTATCAATTTTAATACCCCACAATAAAACAACGCAAAAATGTGGTTTTATTGGGCTTTCTATATTACAACTTGTGCGACTTTTGAATGAGTTCTGAATAGGGCAATAATAAAGAATTTCCGAAACGTGCGCATCCAAATACAAACAAATTTAACAGCCATAGAAGCTGCGTTGCCGCGCCAATTAAAATTTGCTCATATTTTGTGGACTTGTTTCCTCTTTCTCCGGCTATTTTTGTTGCGAATTTTCTCGGAAGCGCTACTTTATTGATCAGCCTGTCCAACCGGCATGTGCACAGAAAAGCTATTTCGTCTCCATAAATTAACAATATTGGGTTGTTTAATTTCGAATACCTTAATCTTTACTCACATGTTGAACAGTTATTTCATTTTATAAGCTGAAAGCCGCGTTTTATTGCGAACGCGACATGTCAGTACGTTTCGATTCGTGTAGTTGGTAATTCGGCTGGTGCTTCCCAATTAATGGATAATTCATCACACACCGCTTTTAGTTTGGTGCCGCGTCAGTGCTATATGTCGTTGTTTATACATTTAGGTTTACTCTAATAAACATTTTGCTGGTGTAGGTCAGTTGTTTCGCACACTACTCGTTCTTGCCAATGTCATCATTCCACAGAACAGATTTCTCTTATTCTGTGGGATAAATTTGTTAAAACATTTATTTATTTGCTATTTAGAAGGTTTTCTCATAAAGGATGTACTGTGAAGACGACAATCTCCAGCGCAATAGGTTAAATTGGTTTTAAAAAAGTTTGATTATGATTGGCAACAACATTTACAATTTGTTAAGTTTTGTTCGTTCGGTTGCCCGATCTAGATTAGAGCGTGTGTGTAATCGGGCTGTTCCAGTTGCATCGTAAGGACGAATCTGCTGCCCTGAGATTAGTCACGTCTATTCTGCGTCTCTTTGTCGTCGGTAATTATGAAGATGCAAAATAACGCGTAGCCACAACTATCTGGAAAAGTTTCATTGGCCCTCCTTATTTTCCTCTAGTTTTAGACATGCCTGTTTAAACCGAAATTACACTGCCACACCTTATATTCACAACGACAGGTTATAATTGTCGATCGCGCAAGTAAAACGTCGTCTGTTGTGTTTCACAGCTTATTCGTGTCTTCTTCAGATAAAATGAGCGGTTCAATTCAAGTAGATTAGAATTCCTATCGTTTATCGGTGTTTTCCTGCAAATTTAAGAACTAATTATCCATTATTTGAAAGCTTTGTTTGATAGGTTTTTGGTCTACAATGTCGATCGTTATTAATCAATTACGTAGAATTAATTTTCTTTTTGTGATCTGTAAACTCTGCTATTGTGAGCGATGCGATTTTATTAAGCAAATTTCATTTCAATGTGTATATCTTAAGGCCTCATTTTATATCGTCAGTTTTTTTTCATTCTTTATTCGCGTGAGCGTGAGTTGAAAAACTTTATGCAACTTTATGACCAAACCTCTTGACTAATTTGGCCTTTAGCATGCATCCTTATTGTATTTACTATAAAAAAAGTTTTCTTTATAGCTTCCATTCTTTAATCAACCTGGTGCCAAATCACGAACTATTACGTGCTACCATATTGTGTGTTAATTTATAACAGGTTCTGACACAATATTGAAGATAAGGCATGAATAGATTTCAACTAGGTATTCTTTTCTTCTTAATATTAAACTTAATTATAATTTCATCACTGTATGTCAATTTTATTAGAGCAACTAGACAGAACTGACTGCCTGGTTATATTACCGTCTGATAGGGAAAATATATAGCGGACCGACAGCTTCGTTTATCATTGCACGCCACTGTTTGTAGAACAACTAGATAGATCTGACTGCCAGGTTGTATTAGCGTATGTTAGTGCAAATATTTAGCGGACTAACAGGCTCGTTTATCATCACTTGCCACCTTTAGTCGTGCAAATATACAGGACTGCCTGCCAGACTATACCAGTGTCTGGAAGGGAAAATATATAGCGGACTGACAGCCTCGTTTATCACGGAATGCAAAGTTTAATAGTGCAACTAGACATAATTGACCAACTGGCTATATCAGCGTCAGGTATTGAAAATATATAGCGGACTGACAGCCTCGTTTATCACGGAATGCCACTTTTAATAGTGCAACTATAAGGAACTGACTGCCTGGCTATTTCAGCGTCTGATAGTGAACATATATACCAGACTCTCGGCCTCGTTTATCACAGAAAGTCACTTTTAATCGTGCAAATATAAAGAAATGACTGCCTGGTTATATCAGCCTGTAGTATTAAAAATTTATACCGGACTGACAGCATCGTTTATCGCTGAATGCCAATTTTACTAGTGCAACTAGACCAATATTATTTAAAATTGTATTTGCATATTTGGAAACTAAGATTCCTAACGGTCGAGTTTGCAAATTTGCTGATGATTTGAAAATAATCTTTCCAATTGATCCAAATAATGTTGAATTCTCCAAAAATAATGTGACACTTGATTTGTATGATTTAAGTAGATATTTGTTAACACTAGGGCTGAGAATAAACAGTAAAAAGACGAGAGCTTTAAAAATAGGTAACAGAACAGATTTTAAGTATGTTTATTTTCATGATGCTGAGATTAATGATGTTTTTGAGATTAAACTTATGCAAGAAATTAAGGATTTAGGCATAACTATTCATTGTACGGCTTCTGCTGAGAGACATATTGAAAGGATAGTAGGCAGTGCCAAGAACAGATGGGCATTGATAAATAGAAATATTATATCACATGAAATAAAATTCAAAATGTTTATAATATGGATTAGACCGATACTAGAATATGCCGCCGCTACTTGGAATCCCTTAACAAAGGGTCTGTCTAATAAAATAGAAGCTGTACAAAGAAAAGTTGTGAAACAAATTAGTCCTATCTCCTGCACTATATACGCCACTAGATTACAATTTGTATCACTGCATCCTTTATGGTTTCGGAGAATGTGCTATTGTATAAAAGTTTTCCATTTAAACCAGTGGTCTGGTGCCTATATGAATCCCATAAGAAAGAGTCATGAAATTGGAACTAGATCTGGTCATTCTGCAATATCTCCACCTTTGATTGGGAATGTTGCGAGCAAGCTGTTCTCGTTTTCAAAAATTTACAAAATTTATAATCAATTGCCAAAGGGGCTTAGAGAAACGCCTCCAACTAAAATGTCTTTTAAATTTTTATCTACCGAACTAGAAAAAGTGTTTAATCCTGATGATATTTTTAATTTTGATTATGATAATACTTTTTCATGGTTAAATAAAAGCCAAGATTAATTGTTACAGCAACAAATGTAATATTCGAGTTATAACTTAAATTTTCAATTTTGATTAAGAATCTATCACTGTTTACAGCTGATCTTTCAGATGCCGATAAACTGTACAGTACACTTAATTGCACATATATATGTGATGTGATATCTTTTTATATTGTACATTTTCTAATTTTATTATTTAATGGAACATGTGTGGTTTGAATCCAAATAAAGATATTCTATTCTATTCTATTCTAACTTCAATCATATTGAACAAACTCTTTTTAATGGATTCCAATTAGCGGCAGCATATTCTAGTATCGATCTACTCCATATTATAAAAATTTTAAATTTTATTTCATTCGATATTTATTAGTGCCCATCTGTTCTTGGCACTGCCTACTATCCTTTCAATATGTCTCTCAGCAGAAGCTGTACATTGAATAGTTATGACTAAATCCATAATTTCTTGCATAAGTTTAATCTCAAAAACATCATTAATCACAGTATCATGAAAATAAACATAATTAAATTCTGTTTTGTTACCTATTTTTAAAGCTCTCGTCTTTTTACTGTTTATTCTCAGCCCTAGTGTTATGAAATGTCTACTTAAATCATAGAAATCTAGTGTCACGTTATTTTTGGAGAATTCGACATTTTTTGGATCAAAGGGAAAGATTAATTTTAAATCATCAGCGAATTTGCAAACTCGACCGTTAAGTATCTTAGTTTCCAAATGTGCAAATACGATTTTAAATAAAATTGGCCCCTTGTGGAATTCCACTTGTCACTCTTTTCGATTTTTATATCAAATCGTTTATTGGAATAGTCATTCTCCGATTATATAAATAGTATTAAAGTAATCTAAAAATATTCGGATCAATATTCAATAAATTACTCGCATTCAAAATAGCATCAAAAGATGTAGAGTCAAAAACGTTTGAGATATCTATAAATGCAAGTAATGCATGTAATTTTTCTCATCCAATGTAATTACATGTTTCCACAAAGAAAGGATATTAGTAGTTGCAATCTGTCCTTCGTAAAGCCATGTTGATATATTGTAACGACACAAATCAATCGCCGACATATTGCGTAAATTAAATTCAAATTTATTTACGTTGCACCAATGAGAAAAAAGCAAATTGCCGTTTAACCACGTTTAACCACGTTTAACCAATAGTATGCAAGTACACATATTGCATGCTATTTAAGCACGGTAATTTACCATGCAAGTCAGTTGGTCATATCTGCTTTCTGCCTCGTGTTACACATGTGCGTGCTGTCGGCTGTCAATACCTACGCTGGATATTGATTTGTTTCACCAACAATTGGCAACATACGTGACTCACCGTGTTGCACTTCAGCCAGCAAGACGAGCCAATTAATGCAGAACTTCAACACACATGATAACAACAGCAGGAACCACAACCAGAGTCCACCCAAGGAACAGAACATCAACTTACATACATATAACTTACGCGAACGCCGCCAAGGCCCTCTTAAGGGCCCCCATATCAGTAACTAATCTCTATTCAGAGCACCTTAACCGAGTTTGTAACGTCGTACGGCATTTACTTGAAGCCGGGGCGTTTACACTATATTAAAATCAGTGGGCAACATACGATCTAAATGATCTAGTATCAATCGTTCTATTATCTTCAAAAACGAAGGGATAATAGAGATAAGTCTACAATCACTGGTGCACGTTGGCTTACTTACTTTGGCAACGGTTTAGCTGCATTTATTCGGGTTAAATTATTGCGGAAAGATCTTTATTATCAAAATAAGTTCTAAAAGCAGTTCTGCTCTCGTACCCTGGCGCGGTCACCAAATTGTAAACGCTCCGGCTGGAAATATGTCTCTCAGCAGAAGCTGTACTATGAATAGTTATGGCATGACTGAAAACTATGTGATGAGATAACACAGCGTGATAAACACACGTCTAGAAGTCGGCATAGGTAGACAGTCAAGAGGAGAAAGTGACAGCAATCACGCATAGCGAGCAGAGCAGAATATAATGCGTGGTAATTGCATTGTGCTAATGCAGATACTCAGCGTAACGCCATTGGTCAACAGTATTTTTGCGCGTTTTAATTAGTTTGTCGTATTAAAATTTGAATTTTAGTTTGGCATTATATCGGTGAACTAATCTGAAGTGTTACACAGCCGTTACATAATAAATATATGCTGCAGACGTTTTCAGTTGTTAGTTACGTTACGCATTCATAGATTTCTCCCATTTATAGATATGTCTACCGTTGATTTTATTAAATGAATGGTATTTAATAATATAAAAATAAACTGCACAAAACATCAAGTAAATTAATATTTATGTTTAAATTCTGACAATTTCTTATTTTATTTTAAAGCATTTATTAAATTTTTATTCTATTATATTATATTATAATTATAAATCTGTTTAGTTTTGTGTGATAGAAATCGAAATATTCTCGCAATGTACGAAGAATCAGAAACTAGGCCTCGTAATTGTACCAAATTTCAAATAGGTTTATATGCTTTCTTTGCTGTTTCCTTACTTCTTAATTTTATCTATAAGTTTTTCGTCATATTTTATCAGCCCTATCAAAATATAATGGATACACTAGACGATTATGCACATTTATTAGGCGATAGTGAACAACCAGGTCTGCGTTATCCAGTGTTCCCTGATCAGTTGAACGAATTTTACAATAAAAATCCATGCAAGTCTAACATTTCCAGTCTTACTGTTATGTCACAATTGTTACTTTTTAAGGATTTGAGTATAGTAAAAAAGGTGAGTTATCAATGTTAATCATTAATATAATTTTGCAATTTTTATTTTGAAATATACTAACCGCTACGATAGTGCGCGATAGCGTTACATCTTGATATAATCTAACTTAATGGAAATTCTAAAAAATAAATATTTCAATTGTTTCAGGTTCCCCAATCATGTGCTTTTATCATGTAGGCAAACTAGTATTGATGAATTGTTATCACTATTCGCGCAATTAAGGATTGCTTAATTGTATAAATTTCACATGTAGCAAAAGCTGCTTGAAGTTAATGTTTCTTGTTGCATAGCAATTGTGACGCAATATTGTTAAGGGTGATATATTTTTCAAATACAAAAACACATTGTTCTATATGAATTTTTTAACATTGAAAACCACGCAGTAGCGCTTTCGCCTCACCTTATCAACTGATCTACTGGAAGAATAAACGAAATAAAAATGTTATTTATATTGAAAAAATTATATATAATAATAATAATAATAATAATATTACATTTATTTGGCATCAAAGGCCAACTGGCCCGACCATTGAAATAACAATTCAAGGGTAGGATATGTGGAGGTGAGTGGAATTGTGACTAGCAAAGTATTTAATAGCAGGGAGAGGTTGTGTAAGGGAAAAGTTATCATTAACATCAAGATAGTTCAATCTGGTGAAGAATAAATAGAAGCGAAGTTCTATTTGACTAGACAAGATCAATTGGAGATAGACCATGAAGTATCAGAGCTTCTAGGTGAATGTGAGATCGAAAAAAGATGGCGGACAGGAGGTAGACGTCGACCGAATTGAGTCCATTGTCGTGGAGATTGTGTTGATGGAGCATAGCATGGACATGGATGGAATCTGCAGCATTGAAGCGAGCGAGTCTTGCAGGGGTCGCAAGCATCCGTAGAACGAGGTTGTGATTGAAGGAAGACCAAGGAGAGTCGATGTCCGAAGCGAACCATTAGTGGATCGGTAGGGCTGATGGGTTTCCGGTCCTCCGCTGAAACAAGAAAGAAAAGAATTGGATGAGCAAAACGTAGTAAAGTATCCACAACGTGGATATGATGGGGTCAGGAATGGGCTGAGAAGTGGTATCAGTGAGTCTAGAAGAAAAGATTAAGACCAGAGAGGTAAAGTGGAAGATTAGATGACTGCCTGAGGGATTTCGCCCTCCGAAGTTAGTAAAGAGAATAGCCTGGGGTGAAGTAAATGTTATGGATTGAGAAGGAACCAGTTTCGTTTCCAGTCGTTCGTATCACAAAGTAGTTTGTTGAAGAAGTACTGATGGGCTGCCTTTTTGAATTCGTGCTGGGGTAGGAGCTTTATGTCTGTGGGAAGAGCGTTGAAGACATTAGTGGCTTTGGAGAAGAGATAGATTTTTTTAAATATTGTGGGAGTATGGTTACCTTGGATAGAAGAGTTACTAGAGCGTGTGGCGTAGTGGTGACTTGGGTGGGCAAAGTTGGAGAGTGGTAAGCAAGTTGTGATCTTATGGATAAAAGAAATGACTCGAAGGTGACGGGTGAACCAAAGCGGAAGAAGGTTTGCCAGGAGTAGGCGTTCCCTATAGTTTTGGCATTTCGGGAAGACTCGCTTTAGAAATCTGGAGGATACCTGTTCAATAGTATACGAGGAGGCGAGGGTGAGAGGACAGTAGAATTCGCTGGCGTTGTATAAGATCCTGTCGAAGATTTTGGTGAAAGAAGGGACGATAGTAATGGGGCGGAGGTCTTTAAATGATGAGATCGAAGAAGTGCCATTTTTAGGGATAGGAGAGATCGTCGAATTAAGCCAGTCCGGGGGAAGGTAGGTGGTTTCTAGACAATGATTAATAACATCTGCAATCAGAGAGAAGACGTTCCACCCTAGAAGAGCAATCATACTGACCGAGACACCATATTGATCAAATTGGTGTTTAGATTTAATGTCTTTAATTGCTTGGGCGACGGAAGCCGGAGATACGTGGAACCAGCGTAGGTTCTCGGTGTCTCCGTTGTCTAACATCTCAACAGGCGGAGTGGGAGTGGAAAAGGAGTCGAGAAGGTGAGTCAGATAATCGTTGGCGAAGCAGGAGTCGTCTGACTGAGAGAAGTTAATATACGAGGTTTTGGGCTTTTGCAGCAATTGGTGTGTGATGATAGCGAACTTTGCCCGGGGGTTAGGAGCTGAGCGGATGCGTCTTTCGATGTGGAGCGCTTGTTTGTTGATAGCCTGTTTAATGTGCCCATCGATGCGTCTCAGAGCGAGGGCGCGGGCAAGTGACGATGTGCGTAGACGAGAGTTGCGTGCGAGGTTGTCACGTGCCTTAAACAGAGCGTTCAACTTATTCGTCGAGTATACGTGTTAAATAGAGGTGGCGGAGTTATAGTGGGAGGATAAGATGTTATGGACTTCGGAAAAGCACGAGGAGAGATTGTTTGGGAGAAAGAGGTCTCTCCAGTTAACAGCGTCACAGAGTCGGCGGAACTCTTCCCAGTTGGTGAATCGCCTGAACGATTGGGTGTCTTCGCGAGGGATGAAGGATAAGAGAGGTAAGAGGAAGGATACCTGACAGTGATCGAGATTAGGGAAGATCTCCCGAGAGTGATCATCGGTCACCTCGTTATTGGAGAGTAAACAATCCAGTTGGTTGTTCCCTCGGGTAGGAAAATGCACGAATTGGTGTAACAGGTTGTCCGCGAAGAGTCGAAGCAGTGGGTGACTTTCCGAAGCTAGATTATGCCAATTAGCCATGGGGAGGTTGAGATCACCCACAACGACGTACCGATCGGAGTGTAAAGAGAAAAAAGTAGATAGAAGTTGGGCCCCGCGAGTGTCGTCGATGAGTGAGATATTAGGGGGTCTGTAGACAACACAGGTAGATATGCTTTGGTTATGGATGTGTAGCTGAAACGAGAAAAATTCCAATCCTTGAGAGTTCGATGTCGACAAGCGTTTGGGCATAAGAAGGGATCGGACATAGGCAGCTAGTCCGCCCCTCCCGACCGACAGTTCTGTCGCTACGAAGGAACGTGTATCCGTGAATGAGGAAATGATCATCACAGTAGATGGAAGGGGACAGCCAAGTCTCAACAAGAACAGCATATGTCTATCTCGTTAGAGGATAGAAAAGCTCGTAGTTGATTGATTTTAGGCGTAAGTGACCTGCAGTTGATGAGAATTGCTGAGAGTGCTTTGAAAGAGGGATGGTTAGATCGGGGAGGAGAAGCGTGCGGGGGCTTTCCGCTGGCTGGCGGGGCGAGATTTAGGGCTGATGAGGGTGACAGACCGCTCGTTGACAAGGATAGTGTGGTCAGCGTCGATCTGGATTTCTTTGTCCCGCAACAGTCCAGTGTGGGGTCGATGATGGATTCAGTAGAGGGAGTCGAAGTTGATGGGGCTGGGTCGATGTCCTGTTTGGTCTTAGAAGACTTACTTTTATTCGGTTTCTGGGTCATAGCATCCGGCACAAAAGTAACTTGTCGTGGGGATGTGGACCTGGCGGACGAACTTGAGGGAGAAGTTGCGTTATTAGGAGGTTTAGCGCGGCGTGGTCGGCCACGACGACGTGGTAAAGCTTAAGATTGTGTGGGGGGACTGGTTGCAGAGTAAGGGCTAAAAGTGAAAGGAAGGCCTTTAAATCGAGAAGGTATCAGTAGGGGTGGACTGGAGGAAGGTGTATCGCCAAGGATTCCGCAGTAAACTGAGCGGCTTTTCTTTGGATTGCTCCAGCCCGGAAAGGCGTAATGAGCTGGAGGAGGGGGCGTGGTTTCCGGTTTATGGGTTTGGGCTTTCTCTAAAGTCCTCTGTAGTAGCGTGTAATCTCGTTTTAGTTTGACTTTCCCGAATGCTAACATGGGCGAGTGTAGTTTGAGATGACGAACCTCACCGTCAGACAGTCTTTTGTGCGAGGAGAGAATAAAGGCTTGACCCTTTCCCGAAGAGATCTCTTTAAGGTGGCTAAAGTTATCCCCTATTTGACTGATGAGATCTGAGGCCAGATCGTCCTTTGGGAGTGGGGAGCGCGGAGACCATAAAAAGAGGTATCTCTTGTTATGATTTCGCAGGGCAACCTCCCTGGCTACCCCATTCAGAAACGCATCAGCTTGACGCAACAAATGGGGCTGGGCAGTGGAGATTGATGGGTTGCCTGTCAGTGCTTCAAGTAATCCAGTGATGTCCGCCATTTGCTGTTGGAGGTCAGTAATGTTGGAGATAAGCTTTTGGGTGAGGAACGGGGAAATTGGGGGCTGTCGACGAAGGCTGGTTCGTGGTGGAGTGAGATAGAAGAGCAGATATAACGTAGATTACGATAGAAGAGAGGAAAATAATGAGTATTGATGAGAGAAAAAGAATGGGTATTAAGATGCAAAAATAAACGGGAAAATCGGGTGAGCTAGGAATAGATCCTTGATAACTGAAGGTAAATTCCAAAAAAAATGTGTAGGTAGATTCCTGGTGGATCCTAGAGATGAAATTAGACAAAAAAATCCCGAGAATCTGAAAATAAAAACAAAATGAAACCCGATATCCTTCGAAATTAGAGAAAGTGTTGAAAACCGCAAGCACGCTCTCTCCGGTCGTTGCGTTCCACTCGACAACTTTATTTAAAATCTGCAGTTGAATGGCATTAAGACTGTTGGAAGGCGAGAAAGAACCAGCGCCAGTTGTATACCTCAGATTATCCATCAGAATTTTCGAGTTTCCGATAGTTTGCTGAAACAAAAACGAGGAGAATTAATAGAGTAAATTATGGAAGAGTACTTTATAATTGAATGCAGTAAAACATAAATGGTATTGGAGTGCCCAGATGTGGCGTTTAGTTGACGCTATGTCAATTTTGATAATAAATTTTATGCCCACATCCAGTAAATGGCACCTTGTGTTTCATTTCTAAAATGCAACCTTCTTTGTTGCAAGTAAACATTGGCGGTGGCATTTTATACTGGCACCATTGAGAGATTGTTGAGCTATTCAGCCAATTTCATCTGATATATAGAATCGGATGATTAATGTAGAATAAGTTCACTAGGACTGGACAGACTAATATTGATTTAAATCCCGCACACAACTTTGAATCTCATGGTTTTTCGGCAGTGAAGCAGCAGTCTATTGTGCTGGTATAAACTCTGTAGTATTACTACTAGTTTGGAATTATCCAGTTTTTCTGATCAGTTGAATGTTTTTAACATGAAAAACCTCTGGATCTATAAAAAAATTAGCCTTACGAATACATCCGAATTATTACTGCTTAATAATTAGCGTATAAAACAATATTTAGTTTAAACGAACATTGGTTGCGCGGGCGGTGCTAACATTTGCTATAATCAAGGTTGCGAACTTGATATAACCAACTTACCCATTAACTACTTACATTTTGTCTGTATAAACTAAGAATTGCATAGTGTAGAAAAGACAATTCATCCAGTAGACCAGTTTCGTCCTTGTTGGGAACTCATCACGTACTGGCCAAAATTTGCCGCGGACAGGGCTCGAACCTGGGCACGTCTGCTTCGAAATCTGGTGCTCTAACTACTGAGCCACCCTGCCGCACACTACACAAAATTATGTCATACTACCTAATGTAACTCAGTTTTTTTCTCTTTTAGGTGGAACTCATACGGCGTCCATTTAGACCCAAAATTCCAACTAACCATTCCAAATCTGTCATATCGCCCTTTGCTTAACTGGAGTTCACGATCGAGAAGATCTGTCTTTTTATGCATGTATGTGTATGTGTATATGTGTAGTTGTTTGGCTTTTTGATTTTTTTACGTATACATAGTTGTTAAATTTACAAATATTACTTCTACCATCATTGATTACTGATCTATTAAACTACATAGTATTTTAGCGTGAACAATTCGTTACGTCACATAATTAAATAGTGTTGTATGGGATCAGTTAGTCTACCTGAATGAGATTAACATGCTCAAAATAGTTCTTCATTAGAAACCCTGTGCGTTATTGCATTGCATCGTATCTAATGGTAATATTATTGCAAATTTATAGTAATTTTATTGTAAACCTTTCTGTCTTTTACTTGGTTTGAGCTTGTTTTGTAGAAGTCTATTTGGCTTTGTTTCTGTGTTTTCCTTTTGGAATCTATTTGGTCCTTAAATCTTTATTCTATTTTACATTGCAGAACTAGTTTTTCATTATTATATTTTATTTTTCTCGTGGCTATGCGTAAGACTTTATCTTTAAATACTGTTTGATTTCTGTTATTTATGTTGTTGGGAATGTTGCTAGTGTGTCTTAAACATTAAAAATAGGGTTGTCAAATTCATAGATTTTTCTGTAAGAAGCTGTGTAAGCGCCTGAATCTTCAATATAAATCGTTGTTATGAGTTTAATTAAAATGTGATCAAATAGTACACGTGCTTGCCTTAGATAGACTCGTTCATAACCATTAAATAATACGAATGGATGGGAGTTTAAGACACTTTTACACCGTCTAGTTAAAATTCTCAGTGCACTCGGTAGAAATGAACTGCTAATTGTCACCTCGGATGTTTGGTTAATAGGCTGTGCAAGCAAATGTGACAAACAAAAGTTAATAATATAGGAATTGCAGAATTATTAAGTACTAGAAAAAATATAAAATCCTCGTATGCCACATACGTGCGAGTGCCCACTTCAACAATCAATTTTGGGTAGAGCCATGTTAATTTTTCCGTCCTGATTGTTCTCTGATAGTATGGAAAATGTGTAACGGTAAACGTAGTCCTAAAATTCTGATGTGCAAGCGTTTAATATTGGCAGATGCAATAATAACCTTTAAGAACACCTGTTGCTGCTAACTATCGTGGCTATGATAGAATTGGATCATTTCAACGTCCAACTTTAGTTTTGTGAATTTGGAATTTGCGTATAATACGAAAAGAGAAATCCGTTTCATCCTAGCATCTTTAAAGTTCGTGCAGTCCATGCAGAGCAATACAAAAGCCAAAAGGGACTAGTGTTTCACTGCCATTTAACCATATCATCATCATCATCATGCACAACCATACAAAGGCGAAAAGTGACTGTTTCACTTTCACATAACCATAAGTCGTTCATGGTTATATTTTAGCTGTTAAAGAACACTAGGTCGCCCTTTCATTGTGGGGATGGTGTGTATTCGGAGTTTTCCTTCTCTTATATAGTCTGCCAACCAAGGCTGATGAGCAGTATCTGACCAGATGTCAGTGGCCAAAGTTTTCTTCAGCAAACGAAACTTGCTCATCGCGTCTGGCACGCTTGCTCTCATTACGTCAAACACAAATAACAATAAAAGTTTCTGCAAAGTTCGACAAAACTGGAGGCTTCACATGAAAAGTGTTGATGGCTGTGTCCCTTTAGACCAGGCACGGTTCATGCTACCATTCCCGGACTCACTTTTTCAAGCCAATGTTTACAAACGACGTAATAAGAGGCACCGTTCCACAACTTTTCATTAGCCAAGGAGTAAAAGCTGAAATAGTTATATATATTCATAATATCCTTTCCATGTGCAAAAAGAAAAAGAAATTTTATCAGATACAAGCACCGCTTCTTTCTCATATTCTTCTGAAGTATCTTATAACGAATACCTCTTTATATATATAAATTAAAATGCCAGACAAAATAGAAAAATGTAAACATGGTGAGAATGTGAAACAACCAATAAATTGCGTTTCACTTCTAGTTCAAGCTCTTTGCTTGAACACCCTTCTTATGCTTGCATAAATCCGGCTTCAATTTGTTTATCCATAATGTTTCTATCTGGCTAACTCCCTTCTGTTATTGCATTTGGTGTTTATTTTATATGCTACGTCTGTAGAACATATTTGTGAGGTTTCAACGATGTTTTGCGCAATTGCAGACGTGTATTCACCATATGATTAAAAATAGACATTTATGTTCCAGTGTTCTTTCATTGGAGTAACTAACCGTTTGATCGATCGGCCTACTTAAGTTGATCGACAACTTGCGCATGCATATTGGTAAATAATATTTGATGTCAACATTAACGGCTGTTTCTCTTTGATTGCTGGTAACGGCAAGTATAGACCTTAAATAACACTTGTAATTTAGATGCATTAAATGTGCGTGTTAATGCCGCTTCAACTTTTTTGTGTTATTCGGGAACCTGATTCCCCCTTAACTGGGATGTTCAATTAGACTGCTCTCTTTTCTGTTCCGAAATACGTCTGCTTCTGTTGACTTCGCCTTTTAGTAATTGATTCAATTACTTTTCTAGGATAGCAATGAGACTTTAAATCGTTTATTGCTTTATCATATCCGTTGTCTTTTAAATCTGGACTAAACAAACTCTCAATTCTTGATAGGTAGACACAAACTATTCATAATTTATATTGAAACGGCTCAAAACAGTTGTAATACAAATACTGTGCAGACCAGGTCGGTTTATGGTCAATTGTTCTCTTTAATTTACCATTAGTATCTTCCTTTAGTAGTACATATAGTAAAGGCAGATAATCATCTTTATCATGCTTTGACGTGAAAACGATATTCTTATGTGCTTAGTTGAAACTTTGAAGCAATGTTCGTGATTGCGACCTGTTCTTAAGGGCAAGGAAAATATCATCCACACACCGTATATATTGAGTACATTTACTTTTGTCACCCCTTAATGATGTGTCCCTTTTGAAAATCTCAGCCAACACTGGAGATAGGAGGCTCTCCATGGCTATGTGTGATCCAATAAGTAGGAGCATTTTTTGGTCTATGACAAAAAGCTTTAACATTTATATATTGTAGAGTGCTGGATATTAACGATAATTCTTGATGAGCTTCCCTGTTTACGTTTATTTACTAAACGATACACTGTTGTTGAACTGTATAATTGAGCTTTTATTTATCTACTTATCTAAATCTAATTCAAATTTTACATTATCCTGTTTTATCAGCCTCCTTAATAATATCATTTCTTCGTGATATTTCAATATGAAAAACCATTTTCAAGCCACTTGAGCAAATCATGCTGATTGCAATTAAGATTCATTACTGAAAAATTTACTTTACGATTAACTACGTTTGAACTTAAACAACCCGAGGAAAGTGTAAATGCTCAAATCAGCCAACTTTTTGTTATGTCAAATTCTGAAATATTTGTTTTTGTTACGAGCACTATTAGTTAATTCCTCTATATATTTAGAATCATCAGCCTGCAAAAGGGGAAACGACATGGATCTCGCTTTAGTTTCTATCTACTAAGTTTATTTTTGCATTTATTCAAATCATCTATCAACGTGTCCATTATGTTTGAAAAAAGCCTATTTTTACAGTGAACTCTCGTTTATCGCTGTAGATAGGTTCCAAGACCTGCCGCGATAGCTGACAATCCACGAAGTAGGAATACCATATTTACAGTACTTATTTAACATGTATTCAGACTTTTAAAACTCTCCCGTTACGTACTGTTAAAAAACCACCCTTTTATAGAATAGGTATGCACAGTACCCTAATCTAAAATAGGTACAAATATTTAAATTTTAGAATATTCAAGTAAAAAATGACAAATTCTGAGTAAATAGTTGTAAAGCTCCGGTCGGACGACGATAGATTCAAAGAACTATCCTTCGGGCTAAGTGGATTCGTATCGGAATGGGCGAAATTACAAAACTTGGGAGCTGATTCGTCGCAGTAATCATTGGAATCAATCACAGACCGTATTGCATCGCACTTCGTCACCAAGTTGTTACGCTTTGTGTTTTGCCAACTACAGGGTAGTAATTAAGCGGGTACAGAACTGTTGTACGTATGATTATTTTTTGTCATGTTAGTTACAAATTCAAATTTAAGGTATGTACATGTTTTATACTATTTCATGCTTGCTTTAATGCTCGTAGGTCAGGAAATACTATTTTTTGTTAATATTTTGTCTCTTCATATATCGCGACTATATTCGACATTACCGGAAAATCCGCGCCATACTTCCTTATTTTCACATATAATATAATGAAAAAATTCGCGATGTCGTGAATCCGCGAAATAGAGAGGGTTCACTGTACTAGATATGATATGAATTTAAATTAGGTTTAGTATTGCTACAGCTAAAATGTGTTGCCCTTTGGAAAATGCGACGTGCCAATAAAGCGATTTTCAATTCATTTTAATTTGGATTGTTTACGGTTATTGCTATATTGCTGATGTTGCCTTGCCTTAATGCTGACCTGGCCATAATGTTGTTATGTAGATGTCTAGTTTGCCTCACTAATGTGTGCTATCTAGATATGTACACTGAAAGTAACTAGGCACTCTCTCTCTCTCTCATAAATCTCACTAATAATTTGTGTGCCTAAATTATTATTTTTATCGTTAGTTATAAATTTTTCCCCTGTTCTTTCGTTACTCTTATAGTTGTCTGGCAGTGAAACATTAGTTACTATTGGATTTTGTATGACTGCGCATGTTGATGATAATGCTTTTGAAATTACAAATTAAGACTTTGTATTCGAGTATATTTCATTATTTAGAGGTGGTCGAGATAAATATTAATTTTCCCGTTCTGTACAAAGAAAAATGGCTTGATCGTGTTTTAGCGTTGCTATAAGGCTTTCGAAGCCCAGTGCGAAATTGTTTAGTTTACTATAATCAAGGTTGCGAACTTCATATAAACACCGGACCAATTAATTACATTCATTTGTCAGTTCATACAGTAGACCAATTTCGTTCTTATTGGGAACTCATCATATACTGGCCAGAAGTTGTCGCGAGCAAAACTCCAACCTGGGTACGTCTGCTTCGGAATCTGGTGCTCTAACCATTGAGCCACCCGCGCGTTCGTTTAATTATATAAAGTGTTTAGTTGTTTCGTCTGTTTGAACTTGCAAGACTAATATGTTGATTTATACATAGAGTGTGCCTTCTATGTGGACTGTTTATCCATTTAAACAAAATTAATTCCTCTGTTCATTTACTCCAGTGAATATGTTGATAAAATAAAGCGAAGGCTTTACTGCAAATTTTGTGAGGTGTTTTATAAGTTCGTATCTGTGAATAAATGCTTACGTATTTAAAAATAATTATTCTACAAAATTTTTCATTAATTCTGATAAAATTTAAATTGAACAGAAATTTCACTATAAAATATTTTTGAATTACACGATTTTTTACATATTGTTTGTTAAACGAAACCTTTCAAGTTGTTTCTTTACATAGTTGTATATATTAAACCGTTTGACGGCGTTAAAATCAAGCTTCATACGTAAATAGTACTTTGAATAATTAAATTTCTGTGTGGCCGGTTGTTGCTCAATTAACTGGTCCTTGATTAGGCTCAAAATTTTATTTGCATTCCAGTTCGTATTTTTATAAAGCTTAATAGAAAGTTATATATTCCATTATTTACGGAAGGCAAATCATTCGTGTTAGAAGATGCTCGTAGCAATTTCCCACGAAGCAAAATTCACTAGTAGTGCTCTAAAATTGTTTTCAAAGCAATCAATAGAACTGTATGGTCTCACTGAAGATTTACTCTTTAAACTTACAGCATACTCTATTTGAAGAACTCGAACACACTTTGTTGTGGACTTATTAACACGGTTTTGACTGTTGTTCACGTGAACTGGTCTGGAGCTCGTTTCTAGGAGCTTCGAAAATAATCTTTGTATTTGGATTTCACAGAGCACTTCCTCTTGATATAGTTATCAATTAAGGTGAATGTAACTTTCAACTGCAGTGAGATTTACGCTGGACAGCAAACATTTCATATTGTAGGCGACTAGAAGCGAGAAACTTGTTACAATTCTGCTAAGTCAGGGAAGTTCTCTTAATGAAGCTGAAGTATAACGCACCAAATTGTACCAGTATCCTAGTTTTCAAATTGGTTAGTATCGTCATCTCGTAAAGTACACAGTGGCTAAACCAGTCTAACTAGAAGTCATATAAGTGGCAGAAATGCGCAACATACGTGTGTGTTGGCAAAGCTGGACGTGATATGCTTCAAACGATAAACTCGCTCCTCGCTGGTCAGTTTGACGTCGTGCCCTTATGACGATAATGGAAGGTCGAAACACGTCATTACGTGTGACTGAAGGTACTTTGGTATGTTGTATGTTTTGTCACATACATTGTGATTGGTGTTTATGTCTAACTTACAAACTTGATATAAGCAAATGAAAATCACTCAGTGACATACATGATTAAAATTGTTCGACAACTATCTTAACAATATAAATACTGATTTGATTACTAAAATGAAATGCTTCTCTGTAATAGATTGGTGGTCATTTTGCTTGCCTATGATTTGGTTCTATTTTCTTTCGTTTTGATTTTTCTTACTCTAATTTCATCCTAAGTTATTGAAATTCAAATTATTACATTAAATGTTATAATTATATGTATATATATATATATATATATATATATATATATATATATATATATATATATATATATATATATATATATAGCACTGATGTGAATCTTCATTAAAATTGATATTTTTTTCCGTTTCAGTTTGCAAGTTTACTAAGTGAGTGACTGGATGAAACTTATGTTTTGTTCATTAAACCGAGTTTAATAGCTTGAACTTTTGTCACCAACATTATAATTGATCTCATTAAATTGGATGAAAAGCGAACGTAGAAAATAATTAAATCCTTTCAGTTAAATATATTTTGGCATATTATCGCAATGATACTCAAATCATTAATTGCTTGAGTGTATTTATCATTGATCCTATTTAGTCATACTGCCAATGACGACATTATTTGTGCTGGTTGATTGGTTACAACGATCATCCCATGTTATGTAAATTATTAAGCTTCTTTAAATCAAGTTTGCAAGCTTGAAGTAAACACCAATCCCGTTGTATTTAACCAGTCGTCGAACAGCATAGCAAATCTAGCAACAAATTAGTTCAGTTGTGACCAGAAGGATACACAAAGCCGCATGAACAGATAGTATAACCATAGCTTGTTCGTTTGTGCTTATTGTTGACTCATCAGTAGGAGTTGAGTATTATGCCTTTAATTCATTTTTCATATATTTCCATTGAGAAAATGTGGGATAATAGGGACAGTACAATCTCCTAGGGACGAATGTGTAAACCTGCAGGCAAAGCTAGCATCATATAAAGTCTCGGTAATGCGACCTCAATGCTAACTCACCTATAATATATATATATATATATATATATATATATATATATATATATATATATATATATATGTTATATATATATATATATATACAGAATCTGTAAAAGATACCAACACCATGGCTATTGTGTCAGTACACGGTACAAACATTGTACCGTCCTATTATCACACATTCCTCACCCAAATATATAGTGGTTAAAGGACGTAATACTGGCTCCTACTGATGAGTAGCCAGTAAGCACGAAACGAATGTGCATAAGATTATACTTTCCATTCATGCTGTCTTTGGTTTATCCTTCTGGTCACAACTGAACTAAATTGTAACTAGGTTAGCAAAACCTAATATATACTTGCATATATATTATTTCTCTGCAGCAAACAGTATGTGACATAGCAAACCTATCGCCAGTCGCACGCACTGACGCGATTCGCTCTTCCATGATCATCAACAGAGTACGACGGCAAACTGTCTGGCGATGATCAAAGCGCGAATTCAATGATTTTTATTTTTATTTGACGAAAGCTGAAAACAGTTAATGTCAGATGGATTATACTATCGTTTCTTGCTCATCGATGTATGTATTTAAGCTTTTACAGAGACCTGGTGATCTTATACGTCCCGAACAACTATAGATTTCATGTTTATGCCTCAGTGTAGCATTTAGTCTGACATGGTGTTGTATTGTTTTATTGTATGTATTAATGTTTTTAGGTATGCATGTAACTATATTTGTATGTATGTATGCATGTATGCATGCGTTTGTGCAGATATGTGTTGATGTATATTAAGGATTTTACGCTGATTCGTAAAATGACTTGAAAGCGTAATATTTTTTGTTGTAAGCCACTGCCAATAGCCTAAACAAGGTAAACATAGAAAAACACAAAACCGAATCGCATTACGTTGCACTAATTCGTAAAATTAAACGTTTTATTAAAACTTGTGGAATTTATTAGTTTTGTATGTGATTAACAGTGCAATGTTGAATTTTTTTTAGGTTCCGCTGATCTACTTTCACGATCATCCTTATGTTCTGTCAAAATACTCAGATTCTTTAGGACCATGCCGTATCATAAATAATGCTTCCGATGTACGCTACGCAGACATGGTTATCTTCACGAGTGCTCCGCCGCGTGAAATTGAAAGAGCTTCTAGTAAACAAATTTGGCTATATATGAACGAGAAACCACCGAATCTATCTTCTCCAGTTCCTGACTATCATAAAGCATCTGTAATTTTACATTTCGATTATCGGTGTTTAATATTTTTATATGTTTCATCTGTACAGAACTGAAATATTTTTATTGCTTCGTTTTTGTACATAAGTGGACGCTATCATTACACGCAACATTGATACGGTCCAAATAATTTGTAGAATTACTTCCCTATCGGAAGCGTTCCTGATTAGTATAATATGCAATGAATGGCCTAGAAAAGACAATCGAATAACACCGAGTTTACAGAAAGTTTTACCGATAAATTTAGACCGTTTAGGCCAATTAGTAAAATTTTTATGGAAGTGCGCACAAAAAATAATGACATGTGTAAAAATCATAAATAATTTCAATTCATCGCTCTCAGATACAAGCCAAGTTGCAGGAAGAAGGAAGGTTTAGAAATAAATAAAAATATTGTAATAGACACTGAAATTGTTAATAATTTAATCATCAACTAAAATAAGCCAATTATTTCTTGAATGGTTGCGCAGTGCGAGCTTAAAATGCTGTATCCTCACGATTTGCATTCGCGAGTTGTCGCTTTGCACTATTAGTTTCGCAAAGACCCGATTGATCCCCATTTCCAAGTACGCATCGAGTTTTTCTTCTTGGCTGGTTGTGAATTCGTCTCTTTCTTTCGAATGCGTCGACATCGTTCCTACTAACCACTGCAAATGAAGTACGATCCTATCAACGAAACTTTAAATGATAGAAGCAACCATTTAGTAACCAATAAAATAAGCCGTCTTGATAGATGGGCTGAACACTTCAAAAAGCAATTTTCTTTGGCACCCGCGTCTGTTCCGACTCCCGAAAACATGCTTGTATCAATTGTGTTGAATTTTAATCTCGATGAACCATCAGAGTTATAAATACCGTGTATAATCCTATCTCTTAAACGTCGCAAAGCCGCAGTCCCTGATGATTTTCTTCCGGGATTATATAAGGATGTAGGCGATATAATTTCAGGAGCGTTGACTAAATCTTTTCGTACTATACGGAATAAGTGGACCATCATTCCTATATTCAAAAAAGGCAATCGTAATTTGTGCGATAACCATTGTTGTATAAACTTGACTCCAGTCGTGTCTGGGTTATTCGTGTCGATTATCCTACGTTGTCTTAGTGCTTTACCTGAATTACACTAGAGAAGAACAGGCCGGATTCCGTTCAGGACGAAGTTGTATATATCTTTTTATGTTAAGGTAAGTTCGTGAACAGATACATTTATATCACCGTCCCACAATAGCTGTATTTCTAGACTTGCAGGGTGAATTTAATTAGGTGGATCGCAATTTTTTATTCCATCTATTGTCAAAAAGTGGTGCACCCCCAAAATTTACAATTATACGCGCTCTTTACACGAATACTTCTGGCCGCGTAAAGGTCTACAACGAGTTAACGCACAACTTTACAACCAGCAATGGTGTTCGTCAAGGTTGTTAACTTTCTCCCTTTTTGTTTAATTTTGTAATCGATGCTATTATGAACAACACTCTACCACACATTTAGGATGCAGGTGTTGAAGTTCTACTGGGCGGTAGACTAGTCGATCTTGACTATGCAGACGATATCGTACTATTATTAGAAAATCAGGATGCTACTCAGGCCACCCTGAATAGATTAGCAGACGTTCCATCTCCTTGTATGAAATTTGCAAACACTTAATGTAAGATACTTTTCACAGGATCACTCACCACTCATTCCAACTCTGCGACAGCCAATTAAAAATTTAGACGTAGTTGACAGGTTTACATATCTTGGGAGCTCTATCAATAACTTAGGCCATATGGCCGACGAAGTGAGAATGAGACTCACGAAAGTTAGAGTAGCTTTCTCTAACTTTCGCCATTTATGAAGAAACACGTGTACTTCACTCCGTCTTAAAGGTCGTGTTTACAATGCATCTGTATGCGCAGTTTTATTATACGCTAGTGAAACTTGGCCTCTTATAGTTGGTGATTTTAGACGCTTACAGGCATTCGACCATCGTTGTTTGAGAGGCATAGCACATATTGGTTACTAACAACGAATAACAGACGTTGACCTCCATAGACGTAATTTTGGATACTAAAGGCGCTCCTCGCTAGAAAACAAATAAGGCTCCATAACTAGTTAAAACCGATTCTGTTACATATCATCATCATCATCATGTCAGCCACGCATAAAGTCAAAAGTGACTAATGTTTCACTGCCATATAACCATAAGGAGTGAAAAAAGTGTATAAATGAATTTAGACAAATTATTAGTGAGCTTTACGAGAGAGAGATGCAGAGAGAGAGAAGAAATACCTTGCTACTATGAGTAAATTTATCAGGTTAACTCACAAAAATGAGGCAAACTAAACCTCTCCACAATACCATTATGGCCAAGTTAGGATTCTGGCAAGGCGAATTGAGGGCATATACAAATCATATAACCATGGTTTGCATATGCCCTCAATTCGATTGCCCAGTAGAGCTCTGTTCTGTCATGCAGCACCAAATTGTCGTAAGAACCAAGTTGTTAAGATTTTAACATGACAGAAACAGTCAAAGACACTTACATCCAAATTGGGCAGTATAGGACCCACCCATCTGCCAGGATGGGGTCTACGTGCGTATCATAATTGTGGGTTAGAAACTCTTAGCAATATGGCATCAAATCGAGGTCAGTGGCGATCTTGTTGCAGATGTCTAATAGAATCGTCTTCATAACTTTATTTTCTTAGTAGAGCTAAGTTGGCTGCGAGGCTTGGTTTGTTCATGACGTGGTACAGTGAAAGCCGCAAGGAAGCTGTATTGCCGATGTTGCCTTGCCCTAATGCTGACTTAGCCATAATGGTGTTGTGTAGAGGTTTAATTTGCCTTACTTCGGTGAGTTATCTTGATAAATATATTTAAAATAACAAGGTACTCTCTCTCTCTCTCTCAAATCTCACTAATAATTTGTGTCTAAATTATTATTTTTGTTGTTATTTATATTTCCCCCCGCTTCTTATTGTTATATGGCAATGAAAATTTAGTCACTTTTGGCTTTTGTACGGCTGGGCATGATAATGATGATGAACGATGTTGAAGCGTTCGAAAGAAGGGGACCCAGCCAATAATAAGACAAACTCGATGCGTACTTGGCAATCAGTTTCAATCGGATCTTTGCGAAACTGATAGAGCAATGCGACAATCCGCGAACGCAACACGTGGAGATTCAACATTAAAATATGCCAAGTCAAACTTGCTTCAGTTCGAGCTGAGTACCAAGTTGCTGTAATCAAGAGAAAAGGTGTGCTCCGATCAGTTTCTTCCGGCCTCTCTTTGATCTATGATCGCCGTGGCATAAAGCTAGGAGGAGTTTAGTGTGTAGACCGGGGTACTGTTTTAAAAGAGTGATTACGCATTCTACACTTTAACCTACTCACCCAATTCGGGAAATGAAATGTAGCGCAGCCGCTTTTTATCTGCCTCTCGTAGTTGTTTGCTATTTTTAGCAATTTCAGTCACATGATAATACCCTACGGTATTCACACTACACAAGATCTATTAGGATGAGGAGACTGCACAATACTACCGAAAATCTGTGAGAGAAATGAAAAACAGGATTCAGAGCAGAGATCTGGTTAATTCTGTCTTGTTGTAATAGCCGTTTTTATGCGATGCAAATAAATATCCTATGTGGCATTTATTAACGATTAAGTTACACATAATTTTGTCGAATGCAAGACATTGCATGTTCACTCATTTGTAAACTGTTCTTTGAAATTTTAGGCATCAATGCTTGTTTTCATAGAATTATGATTCATAATTTGTATTCAAAATCTCTTTTGGACTCATTAATTCCGTAATTCCGAAATTATCATCAGCCAACACTACCACTGTCACACAGCAAGTCCAATTATAGGGAACCTGATATATAATCATTTATATTTACCTATTTTTATACACTTTTTACATTGATCGTTAAAAGTTATTGGCGAATCTATCCTTTACGCCACCCTTGCCAAATAATGTACGCAGTTTGAAACCATATACCAACTTATGTCTTTTGGTAAGCCTTTCCTTCAGGTGGAACCTATTTGAAATCTTGATATCTGAAGTTCCAACTAACCAATCCCGATCTGTCATTGTTCATCCAGACACCATGGCACTAGGGGAAGTTGTATTGATTTGAGATCTAATTCCGGTATTTTGATTATATTTATTTTATCAGTATAAACCAAACATTGTCTCAAGTAGCAAAGGAATTCAGTAGAACAGTTTCGTCCTTATTGGTAACCTTAAAGTATTGTTCAGAATTTTCAGTGGCCGGACACTGATTTTGGAATTTTTCTGTGCTGTCTGGAACTGTATCCACTTCGGAGATTTCCGTTAACGGGGCTTAAACAGGGGCACATCTTTACTGCATATCTAGCAATTTCCAGCCACATAAAAAACTTATTCTTGGTTAGCTTTCTATTAGGATGAACCAATTTGGCATTTCTTAAGATCTGGAGCATTAACTTTCCATCCCCGGTCTTTCATTATAGAACAAACACCATGTCATTTGGGGCAGTTATATTTAATTCATCATCATCATTATGCACAGCCATACAAACTAATGTTTCACTGCCATATAACCATAAGTCGTTCACAGTTATATGTGGACTGTAAGAGAACTCTAGGTGGCCTATTCCTAATGAGGATGTCTTGTATTCGGAGTTGTCAGTCTCTTAGTTTGTCTGCCAACAGAAACTGATGAGCACTATCTGCCCAGATGCCAGTGGCCAAAGTTTCCTTGCCCTTCGTGTCTGGCACAGTTGCTCTCATTCCGTCAATCACATTTAACAATCAAAGTTACTGCGCAGTTAGACCAAACTCGAGGCCTCACATGAAACGGGATGATGTTTGTATCCCTTTGGACCCAGTACGGTTCATGCTGCCATTCCCTGACTGGAAAGCTTGTGCCCGCTGGTCGTCAGGACGGAATTTCGTAGGCTACGGGCCACCTCATCCCGTTTAGCTCATTTCAAAATATGCTGATTTGACAATTTAAAGATGCCTTATACCGTAGAAAGGTTCTCAATTTCTAAAAATACTTTCTGAGTGAATTAACTTCCACTTATTTACAAAAGAAGTCTTCTAATTATGCACGCTTAAATTCAACTCTTGTACAAAATTAAATCGTTTCATGACCCAAAAAGTCACTTAGTAAAATTCCAAATATTTATTACTTCATATTCATTTCTGCGGCTCGAATACTGCTTCCATTCTTGGCGTTTTTTGGCAGGATTGTGATGATATATATAAGTTATCCCTATAAGCTAAACGTTGCATAGTGTAGCAAAATTCACTCATCAGGTAAACTATTTGTTCCTTATTAGGAGCTCGTCAAGTACTTGCCTGAATTTCCCGCAACCAGTTCGAGCTGGAGAACATTTGTTTCTGAGTCTAGCACCAATGCGACTGCGCTATTTCTGTCACATAGTAGGCGCATTTTCCGTCATATAACAACTTATTTGTCAGTTAGCCTCTTCTTTAGTTAGAACTAATTTAAAATCTATTAAGACTTGAGCATTAATAAGCCAACCTCAGTCTGGCGTTATCGAAACTTCACCATGTCACCTTTGTAAATGCTGTTGATACGAATTGAATTTTCGTTTTGTTTGTTAAATTGCTTACGCTTCACTTTTTCATATTTTATTAAAGTTCAATTGGTCAGCTCTGCCGTTGTTTACATCCACTATTCCAACCTCGCCTGCAATATTTGTTCCGTTTCGTCATCCTGAATGTCAAAAAACAATAGACGAGGAGAAGTCGTTTTTCCTTCCGGACAAACGGCTCTATCTTCCACATCACACAAGTGATAGATTAAATCGAATTGCCTGGATAGTTGGTGATTTGAAAACAGACTCGGTGGCTTATAAATACGCCTTGGAACTGTCCAATCATGTATCAGTAAGTTTTCTTCTTCTGCTCGGTTTCTGCGTAAACTTGATAATTTAACTAAATTGTATCTTATATCATATTTTTCATTCGTCGGTTGCTTCCTGAGACTTATAATATAACTTAATCAATGTTTTGTGCTTTAACTTTAATGTGTCATCATATCATCATCATCGTCATCATAATTTTCACCTCTTAATTCGGATGCTTTAACGCCTCAACAACGAGTCATTAGTGATTCGTGCGATGTAAAATGTCATTCGCTCGCCCAGTTTTTGTGTAGGCCTAGACTTAAAGTGTAAAATCGTCATCGGCTGGCCTAGTTTTACGTACGAAAATCACAAAAGTGCTACTAGAATGACTCAGTGATTCATTAAAAAACAAAACCATCAAACAAATGTTATAGCCTAGCATTCACTAATGACAACCAAAAGATAACTTATATAGAGAAAAAATCGTTTAATGAATCGGAGGCTTTGAATATTACCAAAGACAAATTTTTCTCTTATCTAGCTTAATTTGTCACTAGTTGAAGCTTTTGACACATTTCGATAAGATTCTGGGACTGAGAGTTTTGTTAAAGTTGTGAGCCTATTGCCCTGAAAACGTAGCAGCGCAACCAATGTTCGTTTAATAGCAGGAGATAGTCATGCTAGACAGGCATTTATTACCTTTTGCAATTGTTGGTAGAAACTAATAAAGTTTGACCGAAGGCTATTAATCCCTGCTTGAATTCATGTAAATGCACCGAATTTCTTGAAGTGTCTTGGAATAAAAGCTATGTTATGCACATTGGCGGTCTTACAATAAAATTATAGACAGTCGGCCTTTTTGGGAACTCAGTACGTACTTTCCAGAATTATTTACCAATAAACATGCGCAAGGTATCGAATGAGAGATTTTTGCAATTTAACCGCCTGTTTTAAATCAAATGGTGAAAACAGGTGTGCAATTGCGCCACATATCTTTGGAACCTGAAAGGTATGTTCGCCAGACGTATCATTTAAGATAATTAAAAAATGCAATAAGAGTAGGGAATAAGCCACATTCGAAGCTTTATGGTTAAAAAATTGCAGCACAGTTTATGAAAGCAGAAAAAGCTTGTTCTGTTATTGAGTTTGAACTGAAGGTAATGCACGCAATTTAATGGTTGTTCCCTTACTTCACACTCTTCCATGCTTAAATTTTTTATTTTTTCTGCCTTTCAATATATATATATATATATATATATATATATATATATATATATGTGTGTGTGTGTGTGTGTGTGTGTGTGTGAAGGAGATGTTCATTTGTAGATACTTCAGAAGAATATAAGGAAAAAACGGTTCTTGCCTAATATCCTTTCCTTTTCTTTTTGCACATGGAAAAGTTATCATGAATGTTATACCTATTTAAAAACCTTTCCCGTGATTTCGTAGTTGTTTCGGCTCTGTATTTCATTTTTAGGCGTTTAGTTCCACAGCTCTTTCGTATTGTCTTCTCTGAAGCTGAGCTCATTATAATCGACAACTGACCGTATACATCTAGTTGCTTCATAAGCAGCGTTACGTGTATAATTATGTGCTTAATAGACCATATATATATATATATATATATATATATATATATACTTTTACTTTACTGTGGCTGACTCCTTTTGAGAGGATAAGCCAGCTCCATATATATATATATATATATATATATATATATATATAACAATATAATCTGACATGCACAATATCTCCCTCTATACTTGCATTGTATCCAAAAACCGTAATGTACGTCCTAAGTTCTGTTGGAATGGTTATAAAAATAAATGCATAAAAGTGGATTATGTGGTGATATGAATGTATACGCGCCAACTCTCAATCATTGTCAAGAAAAATTATGATTTATTTTTTAAAAAAACTATAGGATTTGACTTCTTGCTTTGAGCAGCTTGCAAATATTTTAGCCCTTAGTTTTAAATTATTCTGTGTGCAATAATTCATAAGGTGGATGTGGAGTGATAAGACGATAAAAAATAAATTATAACGGTACCGCTGCCAGGTCAATGTAATTAATGTGAAAAGCGGAGAAAGAGTAAACACATTTATTAGCACTAAGGATGTCCGTAGACTACGAATAATGGCTTCCCACAGAGAGAGCGAGAGAGCGAGAGAGGAAGGGAGAGGGAGAGCGGGGGCGAGCATGAACGATAAGATTGAATAAATGAATTATTACCCATCTTTGCATGAGTAATCCAGTCTCACATTTATCACAATTGATGAATAATAGCTATCCATTGTCTTACTCATCCATATGTAATCCTACATCTTATTTGTGCATTGATCATTTCAATTTTGGAGCCAGTTGACCATATAAAATCTATATGTATATATAAATACATATATACACAACATGTTTAATTAAATATCTGTACGATTATATTACTGAAATTAAGTTTCTCCCCTTAATGCAGGAAACCGATCAGAAGCATTGAGTTCAACTTGTCGAAGTCCTTTATAACCAAACTACATACATTTATTTATACTCACATATTGCATTAATATACTTATATCTATCTACATATACGTGTACGATCTACATACGATTTTGCATATATAAATAAATGTATAATTGCATGCGATGAGCATTGAATTTAGTATGTTAGCTTAATAAATATATATTTCTACCCACATCTGATATAAATGTCCATTTATGTACACATTTACAAACAATATAGATTCATGCATATGATTAAACATATAAACTTCAATGTGAGTTCCCTCAACGTCAAGCATATACGATACACAATGAATTGAGTGGAGTCAAATACATCTTCCCAATTCTGTTAAAATGAAACGAGAAATATATGTAATACGCAATCGCCAGTTTACTAATAACCTGATATTTTTGTAGATTGGAATCATGGTGGTAAGGGGTTGGATAATTTCTTTAATTTAGCTAATCAGCTAGGAGAATTATAATTTACTCTGAAAGAGGAGGGAAAAAATCAGTAATGTAAATTTGAAAAGGAATGGTCAGATATTAAGAAGAGATATTTGTGGAAAATATACTTTCTAATGTATCCTTCTGAAATTTTTCTCTACCCACGCGTATGAAATTAAAATTGGCATTTTGAAATCTATGTAATTTAAACTTCTTAAAATAATGAACTTGGAAAACCGAGTTTTATTGATGGGTGGTTTTCCAATACATCTAACAAAAAGAATAATAAAGGAGATGTTATATAGATTTGGTGAGAAAATAAACCAGGTTAAATTCGAAATGGAGTTGGAAAAATGCATGAAAATGGACTTACCTGAATGCAAATGGAATAGGAAAATAAAAACATTGAAATCTAAATACAACATCAGGATAGTATTATGGCAAACTCCTTGTCAATATTTACTAATTTATTAAATATTTTATTTTACCAATAAAATATTTACTGTGTTATATTCGAAAGCAATTATATATATATATATATATATATATATATATATATATATATATATATATATATATATATATATATATATTGGAATGCAAACCTTAATAAAATTGATATTACCCTTTTCACGTGCAAAAATAGAAATAAATTTTATCAGATTCAAGAATCCTTTCCTTGCACATTTTTTCAAGTATCTACAAATGAACATCTCTATGTATGTAAATTAAAAGGCAAAACAAAATAGAAGACTGTAAACACAGCGAGAGTGTGAAATAAGGGAAACATTCAGTCAATTGCGTGCGTCGCCTCCAGTTCAAGCTCAATGTTTGAACTGGCTTCTTCTGCTTTCATAAATCCGGCTGTAATTTTTTATCCATAAAGATTCGTATGTGGCGAGTACAAACTTACATTGCATGGTATAGCGAAGAAAATTCATAGAGCAGACCGATTTCATCTTCATTAAAAACTCCTCCAGTACTGTCCAGAATATGTCGCTTTAGGTACAAGAATCGGAGCATATTTTCTTCAGAGTTTGGGACTTTAACCATTCCGCCAACCGTATCGTAAGTGCTACGTAGATTACATCATGTACCAAAAAGGTTGGTCCTGGAGGCAGGGCTAACCAAAAAAAACATGTGTTAGCATTTGACTTAAATCTGCATATAGTATGCAGCACAGGTGGCACAGTCGGAGATCCTGACGAAAATGAGTCTCAGTTCGAGTCCCGTTCGAGGAAAATTCGTGACAGTACTTGAAGAATTCCCACTTAGGATGAAACTGGTATACTGGAGGAATTGACTTTTCCATATGATGCAATGTTTAGTTTGTACTAACAACATATACATAATCAAAATCTCGCAATTATAATTTAATTCTGATATATATATATATATATATATATATATATATATATATATATATATATATATATACTTATAGAAGGAAAAACATTAATGTCAAAGTGGATGATGGCCATTTATTTCTGAGAATACTAGAATTTCACTATCTCTTTCATTTGTATACATTCTGGGTTTTCATTTGGTTATTTGGATGAACTCGATAAAATCGTTTTATTTCTATATCTTGTTTTGGCTGATTGGTAAGTATGTATGCGTTTGTGTCTGTGTGTGCCTGTTTGTATATAAAGGTCTTTCTCACTGTATTGCAAAGTGATGTCTGAGATCTGGTCATTATTGTGTTGATGACTTGACAGTTAAGCAACTGTTCGCATTTATGGCTGTTAGGTGTGTGAGTGCTCTATTTCCGAGAGTAGTCTTTCGTTTGCCCGTGTTCCGTATTTTTATTTACCCCACTTGGTAACAGTGCAGCTGCGGATTGTTTGGAAATTTCTGTCACCGTATGTGCATCTCTTCAGTTTGTTGCCAATCCGATTGAATGTTTGTTGAGTCTAGTCGAGGGCCAGTTCGGTCTTGCCTGGATATTAGTAACTTGTTGAATTTTGTTATTCGTGGCCAGTCGATTAGAATATCATGTTGATGAAACTTTTGAATATTTAGGCCAGGTTTTTGTTGTTTTATATAAAAGGCTTCATAAATATTTAATTTTTCTGATTTTGCTTTATGTAGAATTAAGTAATTGATCAAATGAAAACCCAGAATGTATATAAATGAAAGATTGTAAAGTGAAGTTCAGTATTCTCAAAATAAATGGCCAGTATCCACTTTGTCATTTATGTGTTTTTATTCCTAATTATATATATATATATATATATATATATATATATATATATATATATATATATATATATATAATGCGGTTTGATCCTCACTAGTCAGTTTGCCGTCGTACTCTGATGATGATCATGGAAGGTCGAAACGCGTCAGTGCGTTGCGGCTAGCGGTAGTTTTGTTATGTTGTTCGACGACTGGTTAAATAAAATGAGATTGGTGTTTACTTCTAGCTCGCAAATTTGATTCAACAATTGTTACCTCCAACCGCGCAATCGATTATTGTTTAATTGTATTGTCTGTGAATTGTTAGACAATCTAGGTAATGATAATTTGTTCGTGTAATGAAACCCACGCTAACAGTCTATTTTGTCAGTACACTTTATAAAAAGTCATTAACTTGTTTAAATTAAACGAACATGGGATGCGCTGGTGGTGATAACAATTATTATAATTAAGGTCGCGGTTTTGATATAACCACCTGACCCATTAATTACTTGCGTATGTCGGTTTAAACTAATAATTGCCTTTTCTACACTATACAATTCTTAGTTTATACTGACATATGTAAGTAATTAATGGGTCAGGTTCTTATATCAAGACCGCAACCATGATTATAATAATGGTTAAATGTTGATGAATAATGCGCAGTGCTGTCCTTCCTTTTTGTAATTTATTCGCCTTTTTCTTGTGCGGAATAATTGATAGCACTCGTAGATCGATTAAATCTTTAAACTTTTACATTTCCAGCTGCACCGATTTTTGTCTTTGATTGATGGGATATCACTTGTCCCTTTAATTTGAAGCTATCCATCAGCTGCTTGTCTGAAAATGACGTTGAAACAAGATTTTCCGAATTTTCTGGACTTCGTTTCCAGTCCTATCTTCAGGGTTGACACCATACTCACAGGAAAAAACAACTTGTGGAAAATGTGGTATTTATTTTTATTCTTGAAGTATATTTTATTGCCTGCCCTGATATCTGGTCTTCATACCTATTCTCTTATACTTGCATGTATACACAAACTTATCCACGTCACCCCACACGCACACAACAACCTTTATACACAAATGTGTACTCTATTAAAGTGACATTTCTAGAATAAAAATAGGCAAACCATATAGATTGACATACACACCTATCCGTTGTCTCGGTTTTAAAAACTAAATATTCAGGATAAATGGTAATCCGACACACTTAGTTGATTACACCATTAAGAAAACGCTATGGCGATTTAATGGAAAAATAAACCAAGAAAAACACGTAAGAGATTTAGAAAAGCAAAATGAAGAAAAGCACAGAACTCTGGTTCTACCAGATTCCAGATTAAATAGAAAAGTTAGGACATTAGCAACGAAATACTAGATAGATAGACAATCAGTTACCATAGGTAATAAACTAAAGAATCAGAAAGAAAAATGGAACTCCTCAACATAGGGGTTTATGAGATACCTTGTAAAGATTGCAAACTCAGTTATGTAAGTGAAACTATGCGCCCAATAAAGGTGAACATAAAACAGCATGCAAATATGGACAAAGTCATAGATCAAATCTAGCGAGGCTTTTAATGGCGACAGGTCATCAGATAAACTGGGATGGCTGTAAACGGATTGCATTATGTTACCAAAATAGATTGATTTGAGCATCAATTGAAATAAAATCAGGCATTTGCGTCCGGAATGTCACATATGTAGAAAAATCATTAGGCCCCATATTTAATGAAGCCTTCTCGAATGGAAGGAAACGTGGACTGGAGGAATCAGTGTTAACAATAAATCCAACTAAGAGACGGCGAATATGAATTTGAGATATAAAACGGAACAATTTAGATGGAGTAAGAAAGAGGTAATTTGACGATAAATGTAGATAATCGTGTGCACCCGGGGGAATTTACACAGTTAATTATATGTTGTATATATATATATATATATATATATATATATAGTGTGTGTAGACATGTATTTGTATGGATATTTCTTATTCATTTAAATGTGAGTAAAATACAAAAATATATATGTAAAGTAAACGTACTATACACTCAGGTTGAATTGTAGGTACTTGAAGTTCAAAGAACCCATTGTATTGCTTATTGTTATATATATATATATATATATATATATATATATATATATATATATATATATATTGACGTATAAATAGATATTTAAAAAATAACGTGTTTTGACTAATATAATTTATCTATTGAGAGACAAAATGGTTGTGTATATGATTATCTATATATTCATAAGATATAGTGTGTATTAGTAAATATGAATGTATATTTTATACATGATATGGGTGTAAATAAATATAAATAAGTAAACAATAAAATTTAATAAATATATTGCTAATATATTATATAAAAAAGGTGATTCGTAGAAACGCACCTTGTTTTTTACATGTAATTTTATATATGCATATATATGTATTTGTTTTGGACACAGATATTAAAATGAAAAATTAGTTATACAGGATAGGAATATAAACGTGTATTTGGTTAAGTTAAGATTTGTTAGTGTAGACTCCGTATTCGGTCTTGTCCAAACGATAGAATAATACTATATTCTTTCAACAGTTTTAGTAATCTCTCTCTCTATTACCTATTGCATACAGGATGAGATTAGATAAACCGGGAATTTGAGGATTACTGAATTATAATAAAAATGAAAAAATGTTGATCCGTCTACGCGTCCGGAAATGTAATTAAAAAATCGTGACATCTCGGATAGGCGTGTATATCAATCCATAGGATTTGCTTATAGTTATTTTATAAATATCACTTTAGTAGAGTAATAATATGTGTATATAGGTTGTTGTGTGCGTGAGCATACCACATTTCCCACAAGTTGTTTTTTCCTGTGAGTATGTCAACCTTGAATATGGGACTGGAAATGAAGTCCCGAAAATTCTGGAAAAAAATGATGGAAAATCTGGTTTCAACATCATTTTCAGACAAACAGCTGATGGAGGGCTTCAAAATGAAGGGACAAGCGTGAACCCATCAGTCGAGGCCAAAAATCGGTACACATGGAAATTTAAAGGATTCAAGATTTTGCCGACCTACGAGTGCTATTAATTGGTTGGTAGTTGTAATTGGCGAACGCCATAAAGAGACACTGACAACAGGCAATGGTGAACATTCTACTGTAACCAAAATTCCACCTCACTGACTGTGTCGAACAAAACAAAAGCCATCTTCTATATGAATTTATTATTTAGCTCAATTGAAAACTAGCTTCAACTTAACAAAAATAACAGGAATAAATTTTAATATTGCACTAAAATTTAGTTCTATATATATATAAATAAAAATTCCCTAAGAATGGATTACGTAAAATGTGCATTGCTACTTATATATATATATATATATATATATATATGCAAGGTTTCGATATTGATATAAACACCTGACTTATTTTGTAATTAAATTTGTCAGTATAAACTAAGTATTATATAACGTAGAAAAGGCAATTCATCAGGTAGACCGGATTCGTTCTTATTGGAAACTCTTCACGTACTGTTCGCGGCCAATTATTGGCCATACGTGAAAAATTCCCAATAAGAACGAAACCAGTCTACCTGATGAATTGCCTTTTCTACATTTGTCACATTTTTTGCTTTGTAAAATTTTGTATTAAATACCTGATGATTTGGCGAGAAATGCACTGAAGTTTTGTGAGTCAATCAGCAATAATTATAAATTCCAACTCATTAATTGGACAGTTCATGTCGTGTGGAATCCTTCTGACTGACAAAACCAGCCAGAATCCATTTTACAAGGAGACAGCCAAGTCATGGGACTATAAATGAAGACGATTTAATGTATTGCTAACATAAGATTGCCAATCGGCAAACCACGTCTGTCACGCGTGGGTGTGCCAAAATTGATGATAGCACCGAGCAACAACAATCATTTAAGCAGGTATGGTACATATAATATGTAGTGTGCTTGCTTCAAATGCGCATTTCTAAAGACTTTAAATGAAGTTATTATAATCAAGATTGCGGTCTTGATATAAACACCCGAATGTATTTGAAATGAGTACGATGACATGTGAGCTTCCAACATTACGCCTTGGCGAAAAGTGCTGCCTCTTGTGCTGTGATATTTAGTCCACCATGATCCTGTTAAGACAGAGAAAGATTAGAGATCTTGATGCCGTTTTCACAGCTATTTTCAGCGTGGGTCAATCTTACTGCAGCTTCGTTTCCCGAGCTGTTTAAGCTAGGTTGGGGTTCAATTCATCGAACATCCATAGGATGTCCAAATGCTGCTCAGGGCCAGAGGCCAGATGTTCAGATCATTATTTTCCTCAGAGGGATAGATGAGATTTGGTGTGTGCACGTTTACGACCCCGCGAACCAGGTTGCCTTCGCGCAACACCAAAGCCAAGCGAGAGTTTATAGATTTCCCGTCAAGTAAGGCCTTTGCTGCAACAGTGGATAACCAATCGGAAACACGTTACACGACGGAATCACTCTCGCATAAGGAATAAGCTTTACTTGCCTTTATGTCATTAACAGGCTCAAATAAGACATATTTTGGATTTATGAAAGCCATTTTGGTCTGTTGGAGATGATAAATATGGATTCCACGGTAGCGTAGTTCGTCAACCTTAAACGACGGACTAGCTCGCAAGGCAAGAGCCCTCTCATTCCAAGAACCATTGGATAAATCTTTTCTGTGCTTAAGCGGCACACACGATCTAGCAGTGGCCTCTGAACGTCCACCATCTCTATTAAGCCGTTAATACCCGTCCATATCAGGACCCCAACATAAACCATTTAATGCTTCATTTTAACCGATGTAGAACGGAATTGATGTTACTTGTAAGGATGTACTACAAAAGAACACCAAGTTTTCTATTCCTCGTGAAGTTGGATTGTTTGTATTCCGTTATCATGCTCTTTGATGTTCTGCAGCCGTGGTCGTCGAGCACCATTAGGCTGTTGAATTTTTTTGAGAATTTTTCTTTTCTTATACGGTCTGCCTCCATTAGACGAAAGTCATACGTTGGCATTAGTTGCCCTGTCTACGCCATCAACTTATCTTTTTTTCCGTAGTAATGCTTTACAAAGATTAGAGGTGTTCATATGAAGCGTCTGCTTTCAGATCCTGCGGCTAATTCATGCATTAAGTGTGGACAACCTTATAAAGGTCGCCTACGAGATTTTTGACTGTGATGGATACTAATACTAAGGCTACATTTTGAAAACAGCATTGAATCCACACTTAAGAGCAGGTGCTTTGCTGCCACTTAACGATGAAAGCTTGTCTTATGTAAGGTCTGTAAATGAAAACTGAGTTGCGTAGTCGTAGTGTCAATGTTACATACTTGGGTGATATTTTAATTATTCTTTTGCAAATAATTCGTTTGCTTCGAAACAAATTTCTAACACCCACACAGATAGCTTTTATTTTCTCTAATGCTAATTTGATCCACCTTTCCGATCGTCTTCGTCACGGTCCGCGCTCGACAAAACATTTATCATGTTGAAACGTGGCAAACATGTAAACCATTGTGTTGTTACACTTTACAGGCTCGGTATGTATTACGTATGGTGTGTTGCCGTTGAAGTTGCATTGCTGAAGTCGTCATACGAAGTAGACTCCATTACTACTTTCATAAACATTCGTATAGAAGTTAAGTTCTGCTTGTGGCGGAGACCTAATATGCATGAAATTGAGTATTATGTATTGCGCACCTAGTAACAGATTTTTTCAAATGGGATCAGAAGGATAAACCAAAGGCAGCATGAACGGAAAGTATAATGTCATACACATTCGTTTCGTGCTTATTGGCGACTCATCAGTAGGAGCCGGTATTACGCCCTTTAACCACTATATATTCGGTAGAAGAATGAGGAATAATAGGACGGTACAATCTCCTAGACGAATGTGTAAACCTGTAATAGTGAAGCTAACATAATCTAAAGTCAACGACAATGCGACTTAAAGCCATCTTATATATATATATATATATATATATATATATATATATATATATATATATATCAGTAGCCATATTGTTGGTATCCTTTACAGACACGACATATGTGTTATATATAGTGAGTTGGCTTTGAAGTCGCATTATCGAAGACTTTATATGAATTTAGCTTCACTACAGCTAGTTTTTACGTTCGTATAGGAGATTTTACCGTCTTAGTTTCCCACATTCCTCACTCAAATAAAGGGCGTAATACCGGCTCCTACTGATAAGTCGACAGTAAGCACGAAACGAATGTGCATGAGATTATACTTTCCGTCCATGCTGCCTTTGGTTTATCCTTCTGACCAAAACTGAACTAATTTGTTACTAGGTTCGCAACATCCAATACACAGTTGCAAATATATTAAAGGGTTGATCGCCCTCTGGAAATAATTAAACCCGCTAATGTTGAATTTGGATAAAGATTTTATTCGGCACCAAAAAAGGCAAAAACCACATGAAACCGAATCATTTCATAGGTAATGATTATAACATATTCTGCGTTTGAAATGAAATTCATACCTTGATTCGTAAATAAATGGATGTAAACTGGAAAGCCTTTGCCAACTAACACTTGCAACCTCCTATCTTCGTCTGCTACCTATTGATTACTCTGAAGAGTTTTTGATTTTAAAGGAGTATTTTAAAACTATTTTTCCTTGCCTTTAATGGTATGTTTCTATTACAATACAGTTAAACAATCAATGATTACGCGAGTTACGATATCAATTCTTTAAATCAAGTTTGCGAGCTTAAAGTAAACTCGAATCCTATTTTACTTAACCAGTATTCAAACAACATCGCAAAACTACCGCCCGTCGCACACAATGACGCGATTCGGCCTTCCATGATCGTCGTCAGACTATGGCGGCAAACTGACTAACGAGAACCAAACCGCAATGCATGTATAGGGAAAGCAAAATTAGAAAGGCGGCTCACCTCTCCAGTATTCCCGCACAAATTGTACTTGAATGGGGCATGTCGGCTGCACAATTTCTATGCAGTCACGAACAATAACTGTTTGCAGCTTTCACCACATATATAGACAGGTAATACTATTAAATAATCAATGCTTGCGCGGGCGGCCAGTTTGCCGTCGTACTCTGATGATGATCATGGAAGGTCGAAACGCGTCGGTGCGTGCGACTGGCGGTTTTTTTGCTAAGTTGTTCGACGTCTGGTTTAATACAATGGGATTGGTGTTTACTTCAAGCTGGCAAACTTGATTTAATGAAATTTTGCTATTGTGTTCGATTTATAACGCCTAATTATTTTTTCTTAATTTTTTTAATTTTATGTTTACAATCAGTATAAACTACATCGAGTGGCATAGGCAAGTGGATTTGGTTCGTCCTTATTGGGAATTCGTCATATATTTGCCAGATATATACGTTACCGGAGCTCGAACTGGAGCTAGATTGCTTCAGAATTTTGCACTCGTCTATTGCGACATCCCTGCTGCGCATTACATGAATTTTGAGTTGTATACCAATTTATGGCTCTGATTACTCTTTTCCTCAGGTGGAACTTTTGCGTCATTTCATCGAAATTAATGTTCTAATAGCCACTCATGTTATGCCATTGTGGAACGGACACCACCCACATGGGAAGACTGTACTGAATTGAAGATTTATGGCATGATTTAGATTATATATTTTGTTATCAGTATATACTAAATATTGCATCAGGTAGGAAAGACGGTTCATTAAATGGACCGATTTCGTTATTATTGAGAACTTGCCAAGTACTTCCCAGAAATTGTTGCGACCGAGGCTTTAGCCGGGAATCATTTGCTTCAGAACATTAAATTCATCCACTTCGTCACCTCAGAACCGAATATAAAAAATAATTTTGGCATGAGAGACTTATTCTGCGCTATGTTTTGTGAAGTAACATTAGTTTCTCCATTAACTTATCTGCCCAACTCAATTAATCATAAGTTTCTATTTCGATTGTAATTTGATAGTGTGAAAACACTTTGCAGTCATCCTAGCACATTTAGGTAGACATGTCTTATTTTGTTTATGGATAATATTATACGTGCAAATGTGTGTATGCGTGTGGAAGTATTTTTAATGTAGTTTATTGGAATATTTTCGGTGATATGGTGCATTTTATATCCGATGTAGTCGCTTGCATTGATTCGTTATCTACACGTATACTGCTTCTACTTTGACAGCTCGTATGTATTTCAACCCTCTTCAGCAATTTTGCTCGTGTATTTCTTCTCCCTTTTTATTTTTTCACCTTGATCGTTAGTGCAATTATTCTAGAGGTAGTTTGTGTGCAGATTAAGTAAGACTGCTTTATGTGCAGCATTTGATAAGGTTGACGCTACCTAATGGTAATAAATTTCTACCAATTGACGTGTGTACACGCACAGACAAAATATTGATGCTCTTGATTTGTTATTTTAGTCATTTGTCTTTCTTCTTTTGTCCTCAGACACTTTGTTTTCACTCCGATAACTTTAATTGGTAATGGCTTATAGATTGTTATCCATACAATTTACTGTAAATAATGTCGCATTGTTTCCTTTTTGTTACCACAATTTAGTTTACTAATCGTGGGCGCACTCCTAAGACATGAGTGCCCGAACTTTCCTATTGGCATAGGTAGCCTAAACGAGCTCATTCTCATCGGTATGCACAATTTACAGTCTTACTTTGTAGGACAATATATTCATCAAACGAATAATATAGCTATTGGATGGTGTAGAGCGCCTCTTCTACTCGGTGTTTGTATGCACCGCCTGGAAACATATCCATTATAGAGATCTGTGAGCTTTACAGGAGATTCACTGAGGCTCTATTCTTCCTTTCAAACATAACTGATTCGCGAAGAAGCGAACAGAGTAAATGTCAGTATAATAGTCGCAATAGATAAATTGTCCAAGAATGCTTTGCCTTACCTGAACATAAAATAAACTTGAGAAAACTACGTGCGTCTTATTCGAGTCCTGGGCGGACATATTCATTTGAAAAGCTTTGTATCAAAATTTTAAAAAAACGAAACTTATTGACCAACCTGGCCAACAGTTTAAGGAGGATCTATTCTGAGCTTAAAATAGAAGAATAGATCGCTAAATTTAAAAAAAATGTCTCACGGTTCACTGCATACCCCCATACAGTGTATTAATGTCAATACGTAGCTTTGACAGCTTCTTTCAGCAAATAATGAGAAAAGAACAGTTTATCGTAATTTGCCATATTGAATACAACTGTCGACATCGGCCGTAAGAAATAGATTCCAGAGGGTAAGAATATAAATTTTGCTATCATTTTTAATGCACAAAGAATCATAAGGGTAGACGCTAAAGACTAGGTTCCACTGTCTTTAGAATCGCTATTCGTCTATACGTTTCAGTCCAGGTGGAAAGTAGTTATATAATTAAGTGAACAGTGGTTGTGCGGGCGGTGTAGTTACATAGGCGGAACTAAAACAGGTAATCATCCGTATCAATCAACTTTCGCTTTTTAAGCGCACAAGCAAAAGTCTAGTATGAGTGGGAAAATCGGTTATAAGAGATAAAAAAAGTAGCATGAGATTAAAAATACCATATCAGAAGTAGATACATTTCATTATAAGTTGGTATTCATCAAGCACTCGTCAGAATTACCGCGACCAGGACTCGAACAGGGGCATATCTGCATCAAAGTCTGTCCACTCACCCGATGCACTCAATTTTCAGTTGCATGTCAGCGTATGTTGTTTGCTTAAACTTCACTTCGTTTGGTGTATATATGCTATCGCATTCAGCCTACAATTCCAACTGACCGTCCCTGATATATCATGAAACAGGTACCATGGCACTTGGGGAGTGATATTGAATTAAATAATTATTGATTGTCTTTATATATAAATATATATATATATATATATATATATATATATATATATATAAGACAATTCCTTTAACAAAAATTTCGGACGACAGGATAAATCAAAATTTACTAATAAATTCTGGGTAATTGATGAGCGTCCAATAAGTACAAACACGGTATATATATATATATATATATATATATATATATATATATATATATATATATGAATGTATATTGAACTTGACTTCAGTCAAGTTCAATGTATGAGACTGCTAGAGGTGAGAGCCACAAATCTAACTTTGATTTCCATATATATTCAATGCGGTTTGATTCTCGATAGTCAGTTTTCCATCGTACTCTAAAGATGATCATGGAAGGTCGAAACGCGTCAGTACGTTGCGGCTGGCGGTAGTTTTGTTATGTTGTTCGACGACTGGTTAAATAAAATTGGATTGGTGCTTACTTCAAGCTCGCAAACTTGATTTAAAGCATTGTTACCACCACCTGCGCAATCAATTATTATTAAATTGTATTGCCTAAATATGACGTTTGTTTGTACAATGTATCGACTCGGCAACCAGTGCTGGTTCCATGTACTGCACCAGCATCCATACTGTTGACATAATGTACCGACTCCGCAGCCTTATTGTTGGTATCATGTGTAGACTCGGCAACCGTAATGTTTATATGATGTACCGTCTTGAGTTGGCCTTTCATTGTCGAAGACTTTACATTAAGTTTATCATCATAATACCCAGCTATACATAAGAGAGAGAGACAGAGAGAAACATAAACATAAAGAG
Source organism: Eudiplozoon nipponicum (assembly GCA_029291075.1). Taxonomy (NCBI): domain Eukaryota; kingdom Metazoa; phylum Platyhelminthes; class Monogenea; order Mazocraeidea; family Diplozoidae; genus Eudiplozoon; species Eudiplozoon nipponicum. The sequence goes on from JAQBSW010003255.1 coordinate 44,650, forward strand.
CGAGAGAGTAACAGAGAGAGAGATAGACAGTGAGCGAGAGAGAGAGTGAAAGAGAATACCTAATCACTATCAGTTTATTTATCAAGATAACACAAATAAATGAGACAAACTAAACCTCACAACAACACCATTGTGGCAAAGTTAGCATTCGGGCAAGGCGACATCAGCAATACAGCTTTCTTGCGGGTTTCACTGTATCACGTCGTAAACAAACCAAACCTCGCAGCTAACTTTGCTCTACTAATAAAGAAGGTTACGAAGACATCTGCAACAAGATCGCCACTGAGCTAGATTCGATGCCATATCGCTATATGAAGTTAGCTAAACTACTGCAGATTAACGCATTCGTTTAGAATATTCATCGTCCAATTAACCCACATTCCTCACCAAAATATATAGTGGGTATAGGGCGTAATACCGGTTCCTACTGATGTGTCGCCAGTAAGCACGAAACTAATGTGCATGAGATTATACGTTCAATTTAGATTTATTATTTTGGTCCTATTTGAACTAATTGTTTGCTAGGTGCGCAAAACCTATTACACAAAATTGTGTATATATAAGCTCTCCGCCACAAACAGTGTCTAACTGTTATCCAAAATTAAACGAACATTGGTTGCGCGGGCGGTGATTACAATTATTATAATCAAGGTTGCGGTCTTGATATAAGCACCTGACACATTAATTACTTTACATATGTCAGTATAAACTAAGAATTGTATAGTGTATAAAAAGCAATTCATCCAGTACACCAGTTTCGTCCTTATTGGGAACTCAACATGTACTGGCGAGAATTTGCCGCGGAGAGAGGTCCAACCTGGGCACGTCTGCTTGGGAATCTGGTTCTCTAACCACTGAGCCACCCTGCCGCTTGCGGTACAAATGTAAGTACCTAGTGGTGTAGGTGTTTATATTAAAATCGGAAACTTGACTATTGTAATTGTTATCATCGCCCGCGCAACCAATACTTGTTTAATTACATGTTCATTTCAATACCACTTCTCCATGTAACGATAATGACAGATTGGGGATGGTTAGTTGGAAATTTAGGGCTAAATGAGTGCCATATAAGCTCTGCCGAAAGGAAAGGCTAACCGAGACATATTAATTAGTATTTAGCTGAAAATTGTGTGTAGTGCGCGGCAGGGTTTGAGCACCAGATTCCGAAGCAGACGTGTCCAGATTCGAGCCCTGTCCGCGGCAAATTCTCGCCAGTACATGATTAATTCCCAATAAGGACGAAACCGGTCTATTGGATGAATTGCCTTTTCCAAATTATACAATTAGATTATACTGACATATGTAAGGTAATTAATGGGTCACGTGCTTGTATCCCTTTAGTATCGGAAAAAGTTATGCTTATGCCGTGGACATAATTACTAACGGCAAGACCGTTCTATGGCTTCGGCTCATTAAATTTGTTTAAATCATTACTAGATCTTTATTATTTTTAATATTTAGTGGTTTAAATAAACAAATAACTGTCGTTTCTCCGATTTAACGTTGTGTTATCTTGTTGCGTATTTTTTTTAAGATGGACATTTATGGAGGCGGACATCAGGCTTGTCCTTCGGACTCGAAGATTGAAACTTATATGCACGGTGACATGTGTCCGGCATTTTTATCAGGCACCTACAAAATAATTGTAATGATCGAACCGGCCAACTGTACCGACTACCTCTCAGAGCGCTTTTATAATTACGCATATCGGTAAGTAGAGCTTCACACTGAATTTCAATATTCAGAAAATCCGAGCATATAAAACAATAAATTGTATATAAGATATTTGGATGATATATTAGTTATTTTGAATCACGGGGAGGATCAACTGATAAATTTCTTAAATATAGCAAATCAGGTGAGCGAGCTGAAATTTACAATTGAAAATGAATCATGTGGCGAATTACCATTTCTGGATGTCAAGTTAATTAAAAATGGTACAAAACTAGAACTAGATGTTAATAGGAGGAATACTTGCTCAGGTATCCTTCTTAATTTTAATTCCAATCATCCATATAGAATGAAAATCTGTATCTTAAAATCGATCATAATAAGAAGATTATGATTAACAGATAAAAAAATAAGGAGATTTTATTAGGTAGACTGCGAGAAATATTCAGTGCTAATGGGTATCCTCTAAAGTTAATTGAAGCCACTATAATGAGCGTTATAAGTAAATTTAATCATGACTGGAAGTACGTGAAATCAAATAAAACAAAAGATGATCGGAGGGTAATGGTAATACCTGACTCTAAACTAAGTAGGAAAATCAAAATGATAGCATCCAAATACAATATACGTACTATTTTAAAACAGACCGTTACCCTAGGTATTAAACTGCCCAAACAAAAGGAGAAAATAGAACAATTAGACACATCAGGGGTATATGAAATTCTATGTAACGACTGTAACTTGATGTATCTAGGTGAAACCATGCGTCCAATTAGGGTAAGAAGAGGGGAACATAAAACCGCATGCAAGTATGGCCATGTTAATAGATCGGATCTTGCATACAGTAGAGACAGGACACTCAATTAATTGGGATGGGTGTAGACGTATATCAATTTGTGGCCGTAGCAGATCGACTAGATTGATTAGAGAATCCATAGAAATTAAATCGAGAAATGACATCAAGAATGAAACAGCCGTAGAAAAATCACTAGGTACTATTTGGAATACAGCATTAAATAATGGTAGGAAACGAAGATTGCACGAATTTGAATCAGAAACTCGCTCAGGTAAAAGAATAAGAACATTGGATTGATATTAATTTATAGAAGTGGAGGGTTAGTAATTCAATATCTCATAATTTATTATCTGATTGTCTTATAATTTCATCCTTGATTACTTGTTATCTTATTTTATCTATTATCTTACGCTCTGTTGTTAGTGTAGCGCCTTTAACAAACATTTATCTATACATGATGGAAAGGTTTATTTTTTTTAAAAAGCCCAATTTTCTTTTCACTATTACTAGTATCTTTCTTTATCAGGCAATTTTCAATTTCTTTTACGAACCGTTTAATTTAACTTTCTACCCTTTTGAAACACTTTATCCGTTTCTAATTTAATTTTGCTACCTCTTAATTATTTACTCTATTCATAGTATCTTGCCCCCTCCTCACCGGAATACCACTCGTTATTACTTCATTTAGGGAAGTACGTGTAAAATAGGTCTGACGTGTGCATTTAGGAAATGGCAGTTATCATTTTATAGGCAATACAATTTAACAATCATTGATTGCGCGGGTGGTGGTAACAATTCTTTAAATCAAGTTTGCGAGCTTGAAGTAAACACCAATCCCATTGTATTTAACCAGTCGTCGAACAACATAAGTGCGTTGCTGTTGGCGGTAGTTTTGCTATGTTGTTCGACGACTGGTTAAATACAATGGGAATGGTGTTTACTTCAAGCTCGCAAACTTGATTTTAAAAAAAGCCAAAATTGACTTATAATTCACTGCCATATAACCATAAGAATCGAACATTGTAATTTGTATTGTTCACGGTTATATGAGCACTAGGTTGCCCATTCCTAGTGAGGATGGCTTGTATTCGTCGTTTTCCTTTTCTTGGATTGTCTGGCAACTAAGGCTGATGAGCACTATCTGCCTAGATATCAGTTGCGAAAGTTTCCTTCAGCAGCCGAAACTTGCCCTTCGCGACTGGCACGCTTGCTCTCATTCCGTCAAACACATTGAACAATAAACGTTGCTGTATAGTTAGATCAAACTCGGGGCTTCACATGAAACAGGATGATGGCTGTGTCCATTTAGACCCGGCAAGGTTCATGCTACCATTTCTGGACTGACTAGTTTGTGCCCGCCGGTCGTCAGTCCGAAATATCTTTGACTACCTGTTGAATTTACGATACTTCTACAGAATCACTGATCGCTCCAACTTTATGGCATGAAGGAAAAGATCTTTAGATAATTAGTAGGTCTACTTATTTTAGTAGATGTATAAATAACTTAGGCAATATGCGTGATGAAGTAGATATGTGAATAACGAAACCTTGAATAGCTTTCCATCGCCTGTGAAATTTAATTGAAATCGCGAGAATCTCACTCTGCCTTAAAGGTGTACAATGAGTCGACGATTTAGGATACATACTGGGATTTGTCCGTTATTGTCTAAGAAGCATAACACATAGATTATGAACAACGAATAAGCAACTCTAGGATCAGTGAACATATATTTATATCGGTTTGTAGACAATTATTATTATTATGTACGAAACAGTTAAAGGCAATTCAAATCAAATTAGGTAGTATAGAATACATTAGGCTACCAGAATAGGGTCCACGTGGGCATCTTTATTCATGGCTGGATACTCAGTGCAATATTGGAACGAATCGAGCTCAGAGCGATCTTGTTTCCGATTTCTTGTAGAATCCTTCCGATCTTAACTTTATTTTTTAGTGGGGTAGAGCTAACTGTGAGATTCGGTCGTGTTTATAAAACGATGCAGTGAAAGCCAAAAGTAAGGCTGACATAGCCATAATGGTGTTTTGTAGAGATCTGCCTTATTTCTCTGTGCTATATAGGCAAAGGTCTCCATGTGAAAAGGAGCCTCTTCTTAATAACTCACTTTCCTTTAATAATTATTTTGTTTCGCACTATTAGTGTTGTCATTATTATCACTCTTTTTAAATTACTTTCATTATTTATTTTGTTTTAAATTTATCATCGGGTTATATGTCAGTAAAGCATCAGTTATTAAAGGCTTTGTATTGCTCTCTCTGATGATGATGATGATGATGACGACTACGACGACGATGATGATGATGATGATGATGATGATGATGATGATGATGATGATGATGATGATGATGATGATGATAGTGATATTCATGGACCAAAATCCAATGAATAAATACTTACCTGCGTGCATGCTTTCCGCTTAGTAGATTTCATAATTATGTAGGTCTATACGAGAATTTTTTTCGCTAAACCGATATTGTGAATTAAAGTATTCATCCATGGATTGGCTGGTCTACCTTTTTTCGTATGTATTAGCGGTGTCGGGAAATGCATCCTGATATCGCCCTTTTGTAATGGCAGCCTTGAGAAGTCATATATACCGAACTAATATATATATATATATATATATATATATATATATATATATATATATATATATATATTTACATACATACGGAAACTGAGAAAATTTTGTCTCAATCGGTGGGCTGTGATGGTGCATTGGGAGTGATGGAGGACTAGCAAAATCAGCCCGGCGTCTTCTGCACGTTTTATAGTAAAAATGTTACTGCGTAACTATGGAATTTGTTTCGCCGTTCTTCTTATTTGCTGTGAAGCATATGCTTGTGTTAGCACGAAATAATGTATGCCATTTATCGTTTTAAGTTTAGCCACTTTATGTAATAATGAAAGGCACTTTAAAATATTACAAATTTTAGCATACCTTTATTTATTTCACAGTTTTAGGCTACACGATTTAAAAGGCTGTTTTTTTGCCATGTGTCATATTTACGGAAATATTTGGCGCTGCATTGCGTACGTTTATAAATACAGTTTTGCGAGTTCAGTTGGTTTGCTTATTGCATTTGTGCAACCATAAATAATGAAAATCTATTGATCATACAGAATCAAAGGTACATAGAATATAGTGTGTGCACATTTTTGGACAATTAATTTTTGGTTTGTGCAGCTGTTTACCTGCGGGTAGGCATTGGAAAATCTAAAAGCAGAAGTTTGTAGCTCTTCGCTATTGTTGCTGTACACTGCACTTACGAAATTTCGACCAGTTTGGACTATTAGTTTTGGATACACCGCTTTCTGTTATTGCGTAACTATTGATTCATTTATCAATTAATTATTCTAAAATGCTCTTAATGTCACTAATTTCATACTTGGTAAGACCGGAGCTGACTGGAGATTCGAAATTAGTCCTCATGGTAGGAATTATTGTATCCTATTGATATTGGCACGAGTTATGATGCGGCGGTTGTTAGGACTTGCTGGATCCTCTGGTTTTCTGGCTTGAATTATTTTCAGCCATCGGTTCTAGCTGGAACACAAACTTGAATCTTTTGTTTTTAACCTGTCACGCAGGACGAAAGATTGCTATGCATTTCATTTAATAATAGTTCTTTGTTTTGTGCCGTTTACAATTTAGCCTCTTTCTTGTCATTTTAGGTATGAAATAGTTCCAGTTATATTTTGGCCTCCAAAATCGAACGTAATCAACTTCTTACCACCAAATTCTTTCATTCACTTCGATGACTTTGGGACAGTCGAAAAATTAGCGGCACATATTAAAAACGTTTTAGCCAATAATGACATGCTGGCAGATTATTATTTATGGAGAGCCATTGGAGTGTTCAAATCTCCACCATCATTGGTATGTACCGATTTCTATTACCTGTTAATTTTTCCTTATATTTAGCCTCAAAATATTGCATATTTTTCGGTCGACATACAAATTTCCGTTCCTAAGACTGGTTGATCATTGTCCAATTTACTGGCTAAAGAATAATAAACGTTTGGATTGAAGCCTAAATAAATCTCATAGTACCTTTTCCATGTGAAAAAAGAAAAAAATAAATTCTCGAAGATACATTTTAAATTAAATGATGAATACTTGTTCGCAATTGCACAACACATCGTTGAAGCCTCACATGTATGCTCTCCAGACGTAGCAGTTTATATAATTGCTAAATGCAAAAACAGAAACGAGTTAGCCACACACACACACATACACGAAGCATTGTGGATAAACAAATTGCAGCCGGATTTATACAAGCAGAAGTAGCATTTTCAGGCATTGAGATGGAATCGAAGGTGATGCACGCAACTGATTGGTTGTTCACTTGGTTCACCCTTCTTCCATGCTTACATTTTTATATTTTGTTTTGCATTTCAATTTATATATAAAGAGATGTTCATTTTTAGATAGCTGATAATAATATGAAAAAGAAACGTTTCTTGTATCTGTTAAATTATTTTTATTTTTGCACATATAAAGAGTATTAGATTCATATACCTGACCGATAATGAATTAATATGTACTTATTAAAAGATAATTCATTGTTCCTCCCCGTGCAAAAAACAAAAGACATTTTATCAGATAAGAAATATTTCTTTCGCATTGTCTTCTCAAATATCTACTAATGAAAATATCTTTATATATAAATTGAAAAGCCAAACAAGACAGAAATATGTGAACATATAGAGAGTGTGAAAAAAAGAAACCAATCAAACTGCGTGCGGCACATCCAGTCCAAGCTCAATGCTTGTACGTGCTTCTTCTGCTTGAATATAAAAAAGCAATTAACGATTTTATGTCTAATGGCTATCTCAGACAATTAATTGAATCAATTATTAAAAGGGGAACTAAAGAGAAATAGATGTATTATGGACCAGAAAAGAAAACTGTCTAACTAAACATCCCATTTAAGGGGGATGCAGTTTTCCGAATGGCACAAAAGAAAGTTGAAACAGCATTAACTCGCACATTTAATGCAGCTAAACTACGAGTGTTATATAGGGTAACACACTTGCGTTTACCAACAATCAAAGAGAAACAGCCGTTAATGTCGGTATCAAATATTATTTACCAATATACATGCGCAAGTTGTCGATCAACTTACGTAGGCCGATCGACCAGACGGTTAATTACTTGAATGAGAGAACATTGCAACTTAAACGCCTGTTTTAAATCAAATGGTGAATACACGTCTGCTATTGCGCAACACATCATTGAAACATCGCACGTATGTTCTCCAGACGTAGCATTCAAAGTAATTACTAAATGCAAAACAAAAGGGAGCTAGCCACATACGAAGCCTTATGGATAAACAAATTGCATCCGGATTTATGTAAGCAGAAGAAGCACGTACAAGCATTGAGCTTGAACTGGATATGACGCACGCAATTTGTTTGGCTTCCGTTTTTCACACTCTTTATGTTCACATATCTCTATCTTGTTTTGCTTTCCAATTTATATATAAAGATATGTCCATTAGTAGATATTTGAGAAGATAATGCGAAAGAAATATTTCTTGTATCTGATAAAATTTCTTTTTGTTTCTGCACACAGGAAGGGTACAATGAATTTTATTAAAGCTCGCATTTCAAAAAAAAATAAATAAAAGATAATTCTTCGGGAATGTGAGCTCTAATAAAATTTATTGTACCATTCGCATGTGCGAAGATAAGAAAATTTATCAGATGTAAGACCCGTTTATTAATTATTTTCTCAAGTATCTACAAATGTACATGTATACGTACATATAAATGCAAAACAAATAGGAACTTAAAACGTGGAAAGCGTGAAATTGGTGAAAGACAAATAGCCTTTCGCATCACCTCCAGTTTAATCTAGCTGTTGGAACCTGCTCTTTCTGCTTGCATAAATCTGCCAATATTTTGTATATCCACACCGCTTCATATATTGCTAACTCATTTCTGTTATTGCATTGAGTACTAGACTTCAAGGCCATATCTGGAGAGCATACGTGCGAGGTTGTGTGTTGCGGAATTAGACTCGTATTCACCATTGGATTTTACACTGATTTTTAACTTGTTGTGTTCTTTTAATCTCGTTAGTAACCGGCCGGTCTATCGGTCTTCGCAAGTTGATCGATAACTTATGCAGTGATATGGATCAACAATGTTACTGGTCGACGTTTGCATTTACCATCAATCAAAAATTATTTATAAATATACACGCAACTTGTCGATCAACTTACGAAGGCCGATCTATCAGGCTGTTAATATGCAGTTGTGTATTAGTTATTGCGTACCCAGTAAAAAATTAGTTCAAATAGGGCCGGGAAGATGCACCAAAGTCAGCATTAACAAAAGGTATAATTAATCTTATGCAAACGTATTTCGTGCTAACTTATAACTCATCAGCAGAAGTCTGTACTTTGCCCTATATACAATGATCACGAAATGTGCGATAGTTGGACGGCACGATCTACTATGCGTATTTTTATTTATGTGATAGTGGTATCAATTCTTTAAATCAAGTTTGCGAGCTTGAAGTAAACACCAATCCCGGTGTATCTAACCTGTCGTTCGTGACTGTATAGAAATTGTGCAGCCGACATTTCCAGTCAGGTTCAATGCATGCGCGACTGCTAGAGATGAGAGCCGCGTATCTAACTTTGATTTCCATATATATTCAATGCGGTTTCATCCTCGATAGTCAGTTTTCCGTCGTACTCTGAGGATGATCATGGAAGGTCGAAACGCGTCAGTGAGTTGTGGTTGGCGGTAGTTTTGTTATATTGTTCGACGACTGGTTAGATACAATAGGATTGGTGTTTACTTCAAGCTCGCAAACTTGATTTAAAGAACAATAACAAATTAGTTCAAATAGTACCAGGAGGATATATCAAAGTCGGCATGAACAGAAGGTATTATCCCACGTACACGCGTTTTGTGCGTGTCTACGACACATCGGAATGATCCGGTATTACACCTTTACATATGTATAGAGATTTTGTCGTCTAAATGTCCCTCATTTCTTGATCAAATATGCAATGGATATAGGGCGTAGTACGGGCTCCTGTTGATGAGTCGCCAGTAAGCACGAAACGCATGAGGTAACACCTTCCGTTCATGCTGAAGTGGGTTAACTTTCTGGTCATATTTGAAATTATTTCCTACGATATGCCATACCTAATTTACTGTTGCATTTATGTTATTTATCTGCAACAATTAATCTATTGCTATTAAATATTTAATCGAACGGTGTAATGATTACCAATAAATATGAGAACTGATTTAGATCAAGGCCAGAGTGTATGCATCTGATGAAACAACATGTGATCATAGGTAGAAAATCTCCATTTTTGTACAATTTAGCCTATCCAGAAATCCATTGTGTTTGCACCCTTTATATTAGATATATTAGTTGGCTTTGAAGTTGCGTTGTCGAAGACTTTAACTCCATTACTAATTGAATACAAATTCGCATGAGATTTTGCTGTCCTCCTGTCCCATACTTCATGATCAAATATTAAATGGGTATAGCATATTATCATGGGCTTCTGATAAGTCGCTAGTAAGTACGAACTGCTTGTGTGGATGAGATTACGTCCTTTTTCATGCTGACTTTGTCATGATCTTCTTGTCCTATTTGAAATAATTTATTAGTAAGTGTGTTATTAACTGAAGTAAAAAAGAGTATTGTTGTTTAAACGCTCGTATTAATTGAAACAGTAAATACGCGTCTTCGATTTTGCTACACATCATTGAAACCTCGCATTTATATACTCCCGCTATGGCCTCTAATATAATTACCAATCTTCATAATAAAAAATGATTTCGCCATATATGGAGCGTTGTAAACAAACAGATGACAGTTTGATTTATTCAAGCGGCAAATGGACGTTTGGGTATTAAACTAGTACTGGGGGTGATGCACAAAAATTACTGGTTTATCTCCTAATTAACATACTCACACTGTTTAAATTTCTCTATTGTTTTGTCTTTCATAAAACGTAACCATCATTATCATCGCCATCGTAAAAGACTTTTGTAACTGGTGCTCCACAGCAATATAACCATAATAAAATAAAAAAGCAAAATAAAAGAATGATTTACAACTAATAAAAATAATACACAAATAAGAATATAAAACAAAAAAATTAAATAAAAAAGGATTTGTAAAGGTGTTGATGTAGTTCCTATGGAGATATTTACCTAGGTAGGCCAAAAAATGACGCTAATTAGACATCTAAAAACCTCCATTATGACAAAGTCAGCTTTGGGGTCTCGGCGACATCGTCAATACAGTTTGCTTTTGGTCTGCACCGTATCGCCTCGTAAAAATGAACAAAACTCGCAGCTAACTCTGCCCAACTAATAAAAGAGTGTAAAGTATAAGCTAAATCTACTAGAAATGCGCAGCAATATCGCCACTGATTTTCCTTCTATGCCAAGAACCATTATGCGTTCGTCCGCTCCATTCTGATGGACGAATGTGCCCCCACACTCAAAGGTTTGATTGGAGCTAAAGTTTTCTGACGTCAAAATCTGTCCCCATATTGGGCAATCGAATGAACGGCCTACATTAAACGTGACCGAGCCAGAATATATATAGGCAATACAATTTAACAATAATTGTTTGCGCGGGTGGTGGTAACAATTCTTTAGATCAAGTTTGCGAGCTTGAAGTAAACACCAATCCCATTGTATTAAACCAGTCGTCGGTAGTTTTGTTATGTTGTTCGACGACTGGTTAAATACAATGGGATTGGTGTTTACTTCAAGCTCGCAAACTTGATCTAAAGGATTTAAAAGTTCATTAACTGATGAAAATGTTGTTTTTTGTCGTTGGTAGCATATACGGGCTCCGTTTATCAAACAACTGTGATCGAATGTCAGTATGCACCCAAGATATTTGAGTCTAGACGGCCGAGCTTCGCTAGTGTATAACAAAACTGCACGTATAGATGCATTGTATGCATGACCTTTAATGCAGAGCGAAGTATTCACTTTTGTTTTTCATAAACGACAAAGGCGAATGCAAGCTAACCTAGCTTTTGTGATTCTCATATTCACCTCGTCATCGATATTGATAAAGCTACCAAGGTGTCACGTCCAGATATTTACTTTAAAATCGCAGCGATGAAAACGGTGATTATTTATTCTGTAGAAGTATTTTATGCTTAGGTGTGAATTGCATACTGAAAGGCGGAACGGCAACTTCTAATCTATTCCAAGTGGTCTAAACATAATGTAAGTTGTCGAATAATAACAAAATATCGTTTGCAAAGTTCAGATCAACTAATCTACTGTCGGGGAAAAAACTTGGACGCTCACGTCTTGAAAGTATAATAGGGTAGAGTTCATTATGGCATCTACTACAACATCTTTTACGGACACCATTGCTAGTACTAATGGTCTGTGCTAATTCATTGAAAAAACTAATCCGACTAAATATTTTTGTGTTGAATGCACGTATAATACTTACGATTTTAGTTGACATACGACGTTTTGGCAGTACATCAGGTAGACCTCTCAGAAAAAATTAATCAAATGCCTCCTTGAAATCTAGAAAGACAGCTATTGTCTGATGGCGATATACCTGTCACTATTCAGTTACATGCATTGGGGTGAAAATTTTATCTATTCAACTTCATCCTAGCCAGAATCTATCCTGTTCTTCTCTCGTATGTCACTTATACGAAGTTCTGAGACGGCGTAAAATAATCGAAGCAAGTAACCTAGTTATCACCAAAGTCACGTTTATCTCACAATGGTTATCACTTGAATTTAGCTTGCTCTGTTTGAAGATGGGAATGATGGTTGACTCACTTGAAGCAGCCAGCTTGGCCTCATCGTTCTAACGAATACAATAAACGTTAGTCAACGATGTGAAAATGACGTGGCCATCGGAAGCAGAACATCGAGGCCTGCAGTCTTGTGAAGTTTAATAGATAAGATTGCATTCTGTTTTTATAACCCTTGTGTTTGTTCTCGATTATCTTTTCGTATTATTGATACATGTATGCTTTCGGTGATCTTGACCGAAGCGTGTGCTCATGAACTTTGATCTTTTAAATGTTCACTCATCCAATCAAGGTAACACATTTTCTCGGTTATTAGATTATAGTTACGATCATGTATTGCTTAGCTAACTTTGATTTTTTCAGACGGTTGTATGAATAATTTAGCTCAAACATAGGCTGCCACCTGATGCGAACGCTTCTTTCATATGTTTGACTTTCTAGTCCAAAAAGATTTAAGATCATCTTTCAGATGTGTTTTTAGTTGGCGAGTGTTCATCATCATGTAACGCCATACAAAAGTCAATAGTAACTAATAGCTCACTCCCATATAACCATAAAAAGCGGAACAAAATACACAAAGAAATATATTTATATAAACACAAATATAATTTATGTACAAAATTAGTGAAATGTACCAGAGGGAGAGAAAGATAGAGAGAGAAAGAGATTGATAGAGAAGAGGGAGAGAGAGAGAGAAGAGAGGAAAAGACCACCTAGTTGCTATTAGTATATAGAAGTGGGGCAAACTAAACCTCTACACGACACCATTACGGCGAATTCAGCATTAGGGTAAGGCAACATCAACAATACAGCTTCCTCCAGGTATTAATATCAGCCGAGCTAGCTGGAATTGACGCCTAGCTTTGAGAAGTTCTACAAACTATTCATAACTCCAATAAGTAGTTCTACAAGAATCTACGATGCCACATGCAGTAGTGTCTGAGTTGTGTTTAGTGGATCTTATCGTTGTCCACAGTATGTTTTAATTTTCACCATAACGACTAGTCAACATCGAGTTTAGGAAGCTTGATGTTTTGATATAGAGATTGTTGTTCAAATTTGCTCACATTTAGCTTTTCTGAAAATGTGAGCGCCAATCTTCAACCTATATGTACATGGTCCGAGTCAACCTACGTATTCAAACACGAACGACAGTTTCGAATACAACCACGCCATCTACAATACTTAGTTTATACTGACAAATGTATGTACATAATTGGTCAGATGTTTATATCAAGATCGCAACCTTGATTAAAAAGTAATTGTTATTAGCACCTGTGCAACCAATGGTCGTTTAATTATATAAATATTTAACTCAAAACCACTTCCTCAAGTAGCGAGGTGTCGGTTTTATAATGAAAGATTTGGGGGTGTTAGTTGGAACTTTAGGTCTAAATGGATGCCATATAGGCTCCACCTAATGAAAAAGGCTAACCAAGAAACATTAGGTAGTATATAACTGAAAATTGTGTATAGTGTGCGGCAGGGTAGCTCAATGGTTAGAGCAACAGATTTCGAAATAGACGTGTCCGGGTTTGTGCCCTGTCCGCGGCAAATTTTGAACAGTACATGATGAGTTCCCAATAAAGATGAAATCCGTCTACTGGATGAATTGCCTTTTCTACACCATAAAATGCATAGTTTATACTGACAAATGTAAACAACAGAGCTATATATCTGGTTGCGTCGACTATATCATTAAATGTTGTTCCATCGTTTCATTTCTGTTTTGATGGTATAAGATTTGCTATTCAAAATGATGCATCTGATTGTACAGATGGTCTGACCAGGCATATATCCCTAATGTGGATAGCCTGTATTCATGTTTTCTTTCTCTTAGATAGTCTGCCAACCTTGACTGATGAGCACTGTCTGCAAAAGTTTTCTTCAGCTTCCAAAACTTGTCCTTCGCATCTGGACCGCTTGCTCTCATTCCATCACTACACATTTACCAATAAAAGTTACTAGATAGTTAGATCAAACTCGAGGCTTCACATGAAATGGGATAATGGCTGTGTCCTTTTTAGATTCGGCAAGGTTCATGCTACCATTCCTGGGTTGACTAGCTTGTGCCTGCCGGTAGTCAGGCCGGACTTTCTATGGCTACGAGCCATACAATACAAATCACAATGATTAAATACTGCATTGGCCGTCGCGCAGTATAAAAAGGTTTGCCTTATCTGTTGAGCCGTGCAGGGTAGATAAGCGAAATCGGGCTACTGCAAGCAACTTTATCTCCGATTCTGCCTCCTTTCCTTCCCCTTCCTCTTCTCAATTTAACATTAACGCTCTTTTAGATACTATGAATATGGTTGGTGTAAATCATATCACTGAGCCAAATGTCGGGTTGCCAAATGTCGAAAATAGTTTTAGTAGACTATCATTCATTAAACCTTGGCTAGGTTTTAACATAGGCGAATTTAATGTGCGAACATTAAGACAACTCAGACAACAGGAAGCTCTTGCACATGCGTTGGAGGAATTAGAAATCGACGTATGTTGCGTGTTTGAAACCAGAAAACAAGATCCTACGTGCATTACAGAACTGGTTGCACCATCTCTGTCTACGCGTTTTTGACTTCGAACATCTGGTCTCAATGACTTTTCTCAAGTCAGTAAATGGGGCGTTGGTAATGTCCTTAGCACACGAGCTAAAGCTTGCTTAATTGAATAGATATCTTTAGATAGTTGTCTGTGTGTTGCACGTTTAAATAATCTACTAAATTCAATGATATAAACCGTATTCAACGTTGCCTCTTCGTTGTATCTGCATATTCTCTTACCGATTGCAGCACAGACGAAAGCAAGGACGCTTTTTACTCCGACCTAAGCTCCTTACTAAGTAGAGAACGAAATTCAGATATAGTCTTGGTTATCGGTGACAGGAATGCTCAAATTGGGCGCTTAAGTAACGCCGAATTTCATTTAGGTGGAAGATACACTTTATGCTCGACGCGCAACGATAAAGGTGAACGGCTTTTGGATAGCTGCGCGGAACAGATTAAATTTAAGTAGTAAAAACTTCAGACGTAATGTTAGACGTTGCGCCACATGGCGTCCTCCAGCACCTGGACAACGGTGGACTCAAATAGATCATGTAGCAATTTGTGGTTGCTTCCAGGATTGTCGTTCTTTTTGTATCATTTATGTCGACTCGAAACATGCACTTATCCGTTGTATATTTTCACTAAAATTTTCCGGGGAAATAAATAAGAATAAACACTAAATACATGTAGGCAAGCTCGAATAACCGTCCTTCCAGCATAACTATGAAGATATTCTAAAATCTATACTAACTGGTCTTGATGGCGAAAATCCAAATTTACTTTGGTCCAAGATAAGTTCCACTATGCACAATTCAGATACTACTGTATGTAGAATTGCAGGCCCCCGTAGTAATAATCATTGGCTCTCTGTAAAATCTATGGAGATACTCGAAACAAGGTGCCAAATTCACCTGGCTCGGCTCATAATAATACTTGTCGCAATATAAGACGTCAACTTAAGTGCAGTCTAAAAGTCGATCTCGAATCCTTTTGAACCAGAAAGGCTGAAGAAATGAAAGAAGCCTTTGCATGAGGTAATAGTCGGTTTTGTTCAAACTTATTGGCGCAACAGGTTCGTGAAAATTAAAAGTTAGTGAAACTATAAATGACAGTAACAGCCATTTAATAACCGATAAAATAAGTCGTCTTGATAGGTGGGCTGAACATTTCAAAGATCAATTTTCTTTGGCATCCATTTTAGTTCCGATTCCCGAAAGCATGTCTGCATCAACAGCGTGGAATGTTAATTTCGAAAAACAATCAGAGTTAGAAGTACGGGATGAAATCCTATCTCTTAAACATCGCAACGCCGCAGGCTCTGATGATTTGGCTCCGGGATTATTTAAGGATGATGGCGATACAATTTCTGGAGCGTTGAAAACTTTTGCGTACTATATCACTTGATTGGAATTAGTTGACCATCATTTCGTCCTTGAAAAAGACAATCGTAATTCGTGAGATGATCATCGTGGTATGAGATTGACTCCAGTCGTGTCTAGGTTATTTGAATAGATTATCCTACGTAATCTTAGCGATCTTGTTGCAGATGTCTAATATAATGCATGGCTGAACATGATGATGATGATGATGATGATGATGATGATTATGATGATTATGATTATGATGATGATGATTATGATTATGATGATGACCAGGCATACTGAATTAATGCAACTTTATTATACACGTGTCAAACTTCCTTGACTTATAGATGGATAAATAATTTGTCTAATGGTTTGTGGATTTGCTCTTTTTTGACACCACATGATTAGCATTCAGGTCTACAAATAGCACACTGTTAGGCATGGTCCACTGTGAAATGTCAAAGCTCTAGCGTTTCAGAAACCGTATATATACTCTTTCTATAGAAAAATCTCGTATATTTATAGTGTACCATTTTTTAGAAGTTAGTTGAACGAAGTCAAATTCTATGTAAATTGCATCTTAAATTTATTTTCATCGACATTGACAAGCAACATTCTTTAAGCGTATTGCTTAGTTTAGCTTGAACTCTAATTAGCTCGCGTTTTTCTTCTTACATTTGATAAAATCAAACACATTTATTTGTTTCAAGTTCATACTTGTTAGTTTGACGAGTGACCAATCTGTAGATTGAAGAGCCCAATCAGTTGATTGGGCTGCGTTGCCTGGTACTGTCCCGGAATAAATGATATAAGATTATTTTTGTTGGACACCAAATTATGATGCTCTTTTAAATTCTGCCGATGTCTGTTAGGATTATTGCGTGAAAATCAATTACCTCTAGTAAAAATAGGGAAGGTGGCTAGTGAAGTGATTTAACTATTACTCGAGCTATTAGACTCTTTGTAAGCTCACATTTTTCTCTGTTGCAGTTCAAGCTACCCTTTGGAATGTCTTGACTTTTCATCCATACGGGTCTAGGCGATACTGAATCTACTTGTGCGTTAGTCCGATCTACGCTCATGTATGTCTAACAATTAGACATTTTTGTTGCAGAAAACTGATATATAAGCAGCCGTGTATTATGTGTCACGAAGCTAGTAACAAATTAGTTCAAATATGATCAGAAGGATAAAACAAAGACAGCATGAACGGAAGGTACAATCACATGAGCAAATTCGTTATGTGCTTTCTGGCGGCTCGGCAACCATAGTGTTGGTAACCAGGACCGACGAAACAACCATAGTTTTCATACCATTTACGGACTTCGCATATATATATATATATATATATATATATATATATATATATATATATATATCATAGCTGAGTCGTCAGTAAACAGGAAAGGAATGTGCACACGAGATTATACGTTCTCTTCATGTTATCTTTGGTATATTGCTCTGGTCATAATTTGTTTCTAGGTGTGCATGCATATTAGTTCTCCGCCATATAAAGTATCCGAAAGTCATATACTTACAGACGGTGAAACATACGCGATGAATGATGATTTTGCTTTATTTAGAAATAAGAAATTGGTCAAATTGACTGGGTGCCCCGTTTCCAATATATGATATATGATATATGATATATCATATATGATATATGATATATGATATATGATATATGATATATATATATATATCATATAATGGAAACGGGGCCCCCAGTCGATTTGACCAATTTCTCAATTCTACATAAAGCAAAATCAGAAAAATTATTATTTATTTATGGAGCCCTTTATATAAAACAACAAGCACCTGGCCTAAATATTCAAAAGTTTCATAAACATGATATTCTAATCGACTGGCCACGAATTACAAAATTCAACAACAATTTACTGGTATCCAGGCAAGACCGAACACGCCCTCGACTAGAATCAACAAATATTCAATCGGATTGGCAACAAACTGAAGAGGAAACAACAGATGCACATACGGTGACAGAACTTTCCAAACAATATGAGCGTTCAACACTGCAATCCACACTTGCGCTGTTACCAAGTGAAAAACACAAATTTAGGCAAAAAGGTGAAACGAAAGACTACCCTCGGAAAAATAGCACTCGTACACGTAACAGCGAACAATTCGAAAAGATGGTTAATACTCAAGCCATCAATAGAATAATGACTCGATCTCAGACAGTACTTTTCAATACAGCGAGAATGAACTTTACATACAAACAGGCACAAACGCATACACACTTACCAATCAGCCAAAACAAGAAATAGAAGTAAAACCGAGTCAGATTTGTTGCCACCCACATAATCAAATGAAAACTCAGAATGTATATAAATGAAAGATTGTAGAGCGAAGTTTAGTATTCTCGAAATAAATGTTATTAATGTGTATTTTCTTCCTAATTAGAAATATATTGTTAAATATTGGAAGGCAATGGACTATATATATATATATATATATATATATATATATATATATATATATATATATATTGTCGATGACTTTGTATAAAGTTAACTTCAATATTGCAGGTTTAAACATCCGTATAGGAGATTGTACTGTCCAATTGTCCCCCATTACATACGCAAATATATAGTGGGTATATGGCGTAATAGCGGCTCCTACTGTTGAGTCGCCAGTAAGCACGACACGAATGTGCACCTGAGAGTATACCTTCCATTCATGCTGACTTTGGTTTATCCTTCTGATCATGCTTGAAATAAAATTTTACTGGGTGCGCAACACTTAATGCACAATTGGTCGTGCATGTACGCCCGCTTGCCTTTGTTGGTTAACGTGTATTAAATGGGAGCACTTTTAGAACCATCAACCAACTGGTGTCTTTACAGCGTGTACGTTTTTTTATTACATTTTCATATCTTCCGATCAGATTTTTTGCATAATAACTCTGAGTTTTTGTGCACCGTTGGGCGTTAAGCAGCCTTTGTCAGTTTGGGGTTGATATTTTTAATTGGTGATTTTCTGTTTTTCTTCTTATTAGGTTGTTCGACGTGCATGTAATATGCTTATCGAGACCATGGAACAAGGATTTAAACCACCGAGAACAATTGAAGACATCAACAAAGTACAAGAAACTGAGCAGTGCAAATTTTGAAAAGACTAACAATCGTAGTCTTCATTGAGCTATTTGGTTTGAACTGACTTTTAAAATTCACTCCTGCTAAATTTTCAAAATAACTCCAATTTTAATGCTTAATTGGAATTTTTTATTGTATTCGATTTTAAAAGACTGTATATCAGTTTTTTCAGGAAATATTGTTAAATTACTCTTAAAGTATTTTGCCGACAGTAAATTACTTCAATCTAATGAGAGTAATTTTCAACCGGCTAATTGTAGCTTACTTTTTACACGTGTTGGCGCAATAAAAACACTAGAATTGTAGTGTTCAGGGTTGGATGAGGACAAGTCCTAGAAGCAACGAAAAGATGGATTTCATTTTTGCCAATATTTCTGCATTAACAGTGGTTATCTTTCCTGGAACACCTTTTTTACTCAAAAATACCTAATTACTGTGCAGAAAGCCGCTGATCTTAATAAATCGTTTCAATGTTGACTGTTGTATTCCTTCATTTTCATTTACCATAAAAAGGATAAAATTGCGAGAGCAATTTCCTGCAAAGTGTTTTTTACGTGTGCTTTAACAACTCGTTGTTTTAGGCTTGTTGATGCTCTCTGTCTTTCTCTTTTCATATTTTTTTCCTATGCATCCAGGGCCGTACCCAGTGGTTTGAGTGCTTCTTGTCGGTATTTGAGGGAACATAATTATATTTATGAAAATCATTTTTTGTGCCAGTCGATTCCGCAGGTAACTTTCATTGTAACATACACTAGATCCATGTAAATTGCAGATAAAGACGACTGGCGACGCCACCTTTTTAGTATTTGAGTTGATTTCTTACCATTTATATACCTCTAAGGGTTTTAGGTATTCTTACTCTTCATCTATCTGTTTTTAATGTAGGATCATTTGCTCACATCATCATTTTAATCATCATTATCATCATCAGCAACAACATAAAAATCATAATAAAAATTACATCAGCGCGATATACTCACGATTTACTGTCACAAAACCAATAATTCATGGTTTTGTGCAAGCTGTGATAGGCCACTTCTTTCTTGCATGGCTTCAGGCTCTTTTTAGTCTACTGTGAAGGGCTCAGATCTCTGTTTATGTATGCATGTTTGTATTTATTTACATGGGTATGTGAAAAATATTATCCTAAACGCTATCAACAACTTTGGTCTTTTATTCTGTACAGAGTTGAAGCTTTAACGGTTATCAACAGTTGAAAAAAGACCAATTTAAACGAGAATACTTAATTGGATGAAAATAACAGTGATGCATATGCACACATACACACACGCACACACAGACACACGTGACACGCAACTATCTTGTGAAAGACCAGTCTGGAGTATAAATGATAGGGCTTGAAATATATCGCGCTTGATTCGTTAGTTTCTTTTCTACAACTTATGATGATGGGTGAACTGAAGAAGACATCCGCCAAAGGATGTCGAAATATTTTGAAGAAACCAAAAACAACAACTGCTATCAAACCTGCGTTAGTCAAAACACTTGTCAGGTAATTAGTTGTATTATGTCTGTTATCATTTTGTTTCGGTGTGCAATGTTAAATATTGCTCAGATGAAAGCCACACAGAAGTGTGTATTGAAATACTGATAGAAGACAACTGCGTTTTAGCTATCCATGACGTGAATAATTTGTCTCCAGAGCTGTACAATGCATTCCATTCCACTATTATGTGTTACATTCCTATTTTTTCTATGATAATTTATTTGAGGCAATCTGTATAGTTGCCGCATGAAAATCTGTGAACAACGAAGACATGTTTACTAAATTTTTATGTGCTATTTCATGTATTTTTTCACATAAACTGTTTATAAGTTCTTTTATAATTTTATTAGTAGGCTGAAGTGTTGCAATTATAACAATAACGACTGTGCTTTTTTAGCTTTTTAGTTTTTCTGTTACGGCGTTCTATAATTGCCATGACTCATCAGTAATCCCATTTCGGTAATCCATTGGTTTGAAAACCGTTTGCTTCATTGACTCTTTCGGTCTATCAAACCACTTACTATAATCAAGGTTGCGGTCTTGATATAAGCATCTGACCCATTAATTACTTACACATGTCAGTATAAACTAAGATTTGTATAGTGTAGAAAAAGCAATTCATCCAGTAGACCGGTTTCGTCCTTATTGCGAACTCATCATGTACTAGTCAGAATTTGCTGGATGAATTGCCTTTTCTACACTATACAATTCTTAGTTTTTACTGACATATACTTTACTTTACTTTACTGCGGCTGACTCCTTTTGGAGGATAAGCCGGCTCCATTGATTTCATGGAGTTTCTTGGGAATTTGGTACAAGTGGTGTCCCCTCACTGACATATGCAAGTAATTAATGGGTCAGGTGCTTATATCAAGATCGAAACCTTGATTATAATAATAAATACTTAAAAAGTTTCTAATACGGACGAAACCGGTCAACCTTATAAACTGCCTTTGCTCCCCCAAGAAATTTTCATTTTATTCGGGCAATATATATATATACATATATATATCCAAAGTACCCTTTCCATGTGCAAAATAAAAAGAAATTTTATCACATACAAGAAATTTTTTTTTCTCAGATTCTTTTATCTGATAAAATTTCTTTTTATTTTTGCACATGGAAAGGGTACTATGAATTTTATTAAGGCTCGCATTTCAAAAGAAATATATATATATATATAGCGTTTTTTATATTCCATTTATAAACATGAACGACTTATGATTCTATAGCGGTAAGACATTGGTAATTTTTGACGTGGCAGCTCTGCATATACACACACACACATATATATATATATATATATATATTTATATATATTTATATATATAAAGGCTTAATACATTCATTTTCAGGTATACATTTTGAAAATAATAGATCAGGGTAACTATTAAAACTTTAATTCAAAACACCAAATAGGCTTCACTTAAAGAAGGCTAACAATAAGCTAATTATTTAAATGATTGTTAGTTGCTTGTAGTATGCAGCGGAGTATGAATGCAAAATTCCGAAGCGAAAACGTCCCGGCCGAGGCCCTGACCGCGGTAAATTTCGGCGAATAAATTCCCAATAAGGACGAAACCGGTCTTCTGGATGAATTGCCTTTGCACTAATATACAATGCATATTTCATTTACAAATATAAATATATATATATATATATATATATATATAATGGTGTTCGTATAAATCTCTTCGCAAATTTGCTTTAAACAATTTTTAACACCATCTGTACAATTAATGCTTGTTAACTATTTAACATTTGAGTGGATCAATGTCGCGAGCTAGATATTAACAACATCATATTTGTCGTTAATTAATGCCTTGTTTAATTTATAAATGCGATTCTCTCAGTAGATCGGTTTCGTCCTTATTGCGAACTCTTCAAGTACTGTTCAGAACTATAACAAGTTCAGGGCTCGAACCTGGGCTACAGAATCTCTGACTATTTGCTGTGCAACCCTGCAGTACGCTAGGCAAACTTTTCATTTATATAATAGCTGTTGTTTTCCGGTTAGTTTTTCCCTTAGGTGGAGCCTATATGGCAACCATTTTGGACCAAAATATCTAACTAGCGACCGCCAAACTATTACTATAGAATAAACACCACAATATTATTATAATCACGGTTGCGATCTTGATATTAGCACCAGACCTATTAATTACCCACATGTTAGTATAAACTAAGAATTTTATAGTGTAGAAAAGGCAATTCATCCAGTAAACCGGTTTCGTCCTTATTGGGAACTCATCACGTACTGGTCAGAATTTTCCGCGGACAGGGCTCGAACCTGGGCACGTTTGCTTCGAAATATTGTGCTCTAACCACAGAGCCACCCTGCCGCACACTACATTACACGAAATTTCCAGTTACATACTAACTAATATAACTCGGTAAATTAATTTCTCTTTTAGGTGGAGCTCATAGGGCATCCATTTAGACCCAAAGTTCCAACTAACCATTCCCAATCTGTCATTTCTGAGCAGACACCACACTACATGGGAAAGTGGAATTGAGATGAGCATTTATATAATTAAGCGAACATTGGTGGCGCGGGCGGAGATAGAAATTGGTTTAATCATGATTTCGTACTTGATTTAAACACCTGACCCATTAATAACTTACATATGTCAGTATAAACTAAGCATTATATAGAATAGAAAAGGAAATTCATCAAGTGGACCGGTTTAGTCCTTATTGGGAACTCATCGCGTACTGGCCGCTACACAACCCGGAGAACTGGTTTTGAATTGAACATATATACAATTAAATATTTATAGATTGCATTTGTGTTGATATTTGTATGAATCAAGTTTGCGAGCTTGATATAATCACCAATCCTATTCTGCATACATTTTCAGCGTAAACTAAGAATTGTATAATGTTGAAAAGGCAATTCATCCAGTGGGTCGGTTTAGACTTTATTGGAAGCTCTTTAAATACTGCCCAGAGTTTTGCCGCGGACAGGGCTCGAACTTGTGCACATCTGCTCTGTAGTCTACTGGATGAATTGATTTTTCGGAATTATAAAATTTTTGGTTTATACTGAAACATATATATATATATAATGCGATTGGTATTTATATCAAGTTTTCAACTTTGATTTAAACGATTGATTTCACTGCTTCGTCAGTAAACTCCTCTAAACATTAAAAATCATATGCGTGCAAAAGTGGAAGTAACATCTATCTTAATTTAGATTTCTTACTAAATACAACCTAACATTTATCTAAATCACGAACCTGCGTTCTTATAGGCAATGATTAATAGACATACCATAAGCGTTTGAACAAAAAAATTATTGAAATCGGAATCAATAAATTTTACAATTATTTATGTATAATTTTATCAGTAAAACGTCTGGAACCCACCTCACGAGTTTCTTCATTCCTTGCATATACCTATTATATATCTTGACGGCATGACCGCTATCATTCAATTCTGAGTATTGTTTAAATAAATAAAATTTTGGGCCAGATAACATGTCAAATTTACTTTAGTCCCTAGCTTAATAACTCTAAAATTATGTTTACGCTAGACTTTATAAACGGAAGCAAAATACATCGTAGGATGTATGGCATGTATGAAAAACGTGATGATTTGAGTAATTCGAAGCTGGTTATTTCGTTGCAACTGAAGAAATGCTCAGAGATGACATTTTAAAGCTACATGTTTAAATATGTGAACTAATAAATTATTTCAAAGAAGATAACTCCGTGTCATGTATATATAGTGTACCAATGATCACAAAAAATTGATCTGAGACGATAACTTAAATATGGACCAGTAATCTGTGATGCTCGGAGTAACTCACAGCCGATTTCCCCGTTGCAATTGTAGATTTCAACAATAATCACAAAAGTAATAATCTCAGATAATATTTTAGCTGAACCACGAAAAAGGTAAAGTATAGATAAATCCATAGCTGCATTCTTCGTTACAAGATTATTTGATCATGCTGAAGCAGAAAAATGTGAAGTATAGATTAATTAGTAAGTTTTTACATCACTTCAATTATAGCATGTACCAGTAGTCACAAAAGAATAGATCAGAAATAAAATGAATAAACTGGAACAGAGAAAAGGTGAAGCTAAAACTTATTATGCGCTAAATACCACTTTGTAAGAACAGCATTTGTAAATGGTCACAAAATAGATTATCTGAGGTATTTAGTTTTAGCTGGGCCAGAGCGAATGTGCTGCCTAGATTTATTCGACGCCAATTACATCGTTGTTTGTTTAGCATAAACAAACTGTTTTAAATGAAATCAAAAATACGACCATTAAACGCTGAACCACAAAAAATGTAAAGTATTGATTAATTGACAGCTTATTACTTCATTTCAAGTGTATCATGCATAGATAGTCACAAAAGGAATGGCCCGAAATAATATGTGTATGCTATAGCACAAAGTGGTGGAGTTAAGGCAAATTCACAACCGTATACCTGATAAAAAGAAACACAAAAGTAACGTTCTCAGGTGATATCAATAAAGTGAACCAGAAGAATATGACGGGAAAATTAATCAATTGCTGATTACCTAGTTAGAAGTATGGCATGTTACAAAATTTAGAAGTAAATTTTATGTGATATCAAGGAAAAAATTAATTTATAGATTAATTTAAAGCTTATTATTTCATTTCAAGTTTAGCACGCATAGATGGTCACATAAGGAATGATCCGAAATATAATATGTTTAAGTTACAGCACGATAAGTGTGGAGTTAAGATTAATTCACAGCCGAATACCAGAAAACATTAATCACAAAAGTAACGTTCTCTGGTGATATGAATAATGTGGAACATAAAATATGTGACGTGAAAATTAATCAATTGTTGCTTATCCCGTTAGAAGTATGGCATGTTCCAACAAGTAGAAATAAATTTTCCGTGATTTCAAGGAAAAATGTGATTTATAGATTAATTGACATCTTATTATTTCATTTCAAGTGTAGTATGGATAGAATTGTACCGTCATATTATCCTACATCCTTCACCCAAATTTATAGTGGTTAAAGTGCGTAATACCGGCTCCTACTAATGAGTCGCCATTAAGCACGAAACGAATGTGCATGATATTATACTTTCCGTTCATGCTGCCTTTGGTTTATCCTTCTGGTCACAACTGAACTAATTTGTTACTAGGTTCGCAACACCTAATACCTACTTGCATATATATTAGTTCTCTGCAACAAACAGTATTTAACTGTAATATATTGAATTGAATGATGTCATGCTTACCGAGAAATGTGATAACTGATCTCGATCAAGGCCATAGTGTATGGATTTACTGAAGTAACCGATGTTCAGAAATTGTTGTAATTCTCAATTTCGGTGAACTATAGCATACATTGATATCCATCATGTTGGTACAATGTGCCGACTAGTCAACCATAGTGTTAGTACCATGTACCTTTTCGATACTATAATGTTGGTATCGGTTACTAACCCAATAGCCATAGTGTTAGTATCCTTTACAGACTCGGTATATATATTATATAGTGTGAGTTAGTGATGAAGTCGCAATGTCGACGACTTTATATGATATTAGCTTCACTACTACAGGTTTACACATTCGTCTAGGAGATTGTAACGTCCTATTATCCCACATTCCTCACCAAAATATATAGTGGTTAAAGGGCATAATATCGGCTCCTACTGATGAGATGCCAGTAAGCACGAAACGAATGTGCACGAGATTTTACATTCCGTTCATGCTGTCTTTGGTTTATCCTTCTAGTCCCAACTGAACTAGTTTGTTACTAGGTTTGCAACACCTAGTACATACTTGCATATATATTAGTTCTCCGCAACAAACAGTATTTAACTGGTATACATGAATAGATAGTCACATAAAGAATAGTCATAAGTAAATCATTTTTAAGCTACAGCACGAAAAGTGTGGAGTAATTCACAGCCGAATACCTGGCAAAAAGAATCACAAAAGTAACGTTCTCAGGTCATATCAATAAAGTGTACCAAAAGAATGTGACGTTAAAATTAATCAATTTCTGATTACCTAGTTAGAAGTATGGCATGTTACAAAAGTTAGAAGTAAATTTTCTGTGATATCGAGGAGAAATTTAATTTATAGATTAATTCAAAGCTTATTATTTCATTTCAAGTGCATCACGCATAGATGGTCACATAAGGAATGATTCGAAATATAATATGTTTAAGCTACAGCACGAAAAGTGTGTAGATAATAGTAATTCACAGCCGAATACCTGGCAAAAAGAATCACAAAAGTAACGTTCTCTGTTGATACAAATAAAATGGACCAGAAAAATGTGACGTTAAAATTAATCAATTGCTGATTACCACATTAGAAGTATGGCATGTTCCAACAATTTGAGGTAAATTTCGTGTGCTGTTAAGTTTATGTTAGACAGGACAAAATGTGATTTTTAGATTAATTCATAGCTCAGTATTTAGTTTAAAGTTTAGCACGCATAAAAAGGTTTAGACTGGACAAGAAAAATATAAAAGGAAAACTAATTTACAGTCTATCAAATGAGCGCAAGTCCGACACGTTTCAAAAGGTTTACAACAAAATGATCTCCTATGATGTTCATAAATTGAAACCGAAAAATTTGTATTTGAAATTAATTAGCTGGTTATTACCTCTTTGGCATTATGACATCTTCGACCTGTCAGAAGAAAGTGATGTGGGATGTTAAGGTTAGGCTACAGCACAAACACGTGACGTTCATAATCATTCTCCGCTTATTTCCTCACCGGACACAGCATCAATCAACGATTAAAAGAAAGAAATGATCAAGGATGATATGCTTCATGAACACGAGAAAATAAGTGAAGAAAACATTTATTTAGCGACTGATTAGCTAGTTGTAAGTATGGCATATATCTCCAGTAATGAATAATGACAAAATATGTTTATGCTTGAACAGAAAAAATATACAATTTAAGCTAACTCACAGGTGATTGAGATGTTGTAGATAGAACTTGGAGCAACAGTTACGAAAGGATTTAGAGGAGATTATACGTTTAAGCCTGACAACGAAACCTGTGAAATTTAGATTGATTAGCAATCTGCCATCGTAAGGCAAGACAAGCATGTTCAAATAATTGCAAAAGAGCATAAATATGTCAGATTTAATTTGGACTAGAGAAAAACACAAAGTATAGACAAATTCGCAGTTGATTACATCCTTGAAATTATTGTATACAATAATGGTCACAAACGAAATTAATATATATTATATTATTAAACTGGACAAGGCAATATTTGAATTAAAAATTGATTTGCAGCTGATTAACTCTATGGTAGTATAGCATACTCCAGTATTCATTTAAAAAATGATGTGGAACATAAGACTTAAGTTGGAACACGAAAAATCTGAATTTTATATTATTTTATAGATTGTTAAATTGTATTTCCTATATATGTATATGTGGCGAAAGCTGCAAACAATTAATGTTCGTGACTGCATAGAAATTGTGCAGCCGACATTTCCAGTCAAGTTCAATGTATGCGAGACTGCTAGAGTTGAGAGCCGCATATCTAAATTTGATTTCCATATATATTCAATGCGGTTTGATCCTCGATAGTCAGTTTGCCGTCGTACTCTGATGATGATCATGGAAGGTCGAAACGCGTCAGTGCGTTGCAACTGGCGGTAGTTTTGTTATGTTGTTCGATGACTGGTTAAATACAATGGGATTGGTGTTTACTTCAAGCACGCAAACTTGATTTAAAGAATTGTTACCACCACCCGCGCAATCAATTATTGTTTAAATTGTATTGCCTATATATATATGTGGCGAAAGCTGCAAACAGTTAATGTTCGTGACTGCATAGAAATTGTGTAGCTGACATTTCCAGTCAAGTTCAATGTATGCGAGACTGCTAGAGGTGAGAGCCGCATATCTAAATTGATTTCTATATATTTTCAATGCGGTTTCATCCACGATAGTCAGTTTGCCGTCGTACTCTGATGATGATCAAGGAAGGTCGAAACGAGTCAGTGCGTTGCGGCTGGCGGTAGTTTTGTTATGTTGTTCGACGACTGGTTAAATACAATGGGATTGGTGTTTACTTCAAGCTCGCAAACTTGATTTATATACTGATAAATAGTTATAATATAAATTATCCTATATAAAATGTTTAAACTAGACCAGATAAGACTGTTACTTTCAAGTGTAGCATGCACCAACAGTCTGATAAACAATGATCTGAAATGATATGTTTAAGGTATGCCAAAGAAAATGCGGTGTTTAAGACGGACCAGCAAATATGTGTAATATACAATAATTCACATCCGATTTCGTTTTTGCACGCATGGCATATACGAATAGTTTTTTGTTAAATGGAAAAAACGTGAAGTTCTAAGCTTGAACAGACAATAATGTGCAGTGCAGTCAAATTCAAAATCAATTTCCTCGTTAGCAGGTATTGCATATGCCAACAGCTACAGACGAAAAGATAAAATGTAACGAGTTTAATGTACACTAGCACAAGTGTGAATATAGATAAATTCACACCTTATTACCTTGTTACATGTACAGAATGTATCAAAAGCCACATGTATAGCAAGTGCCAATAGGTAAAATGAAATGAATATAGATGGTGTGTTTAAGCTGATCAGAAAAAAAATTTAGGTATAGATAAATTCATAACTGAATACCTCGTAGCTAGAATAGCATTTGCCTACAGATACAGAAGAAATTATCAAATAGGCGATAATTACGTTGGACTAGAAAGCTTGTTAAACACATGAAAATTCACAGATTGTTAATTCACACAAATAAACATGTTGGATGTATAGTATAAAATGGATCTTAGGTGATATAATTAAATATGATATAAAATGTTAGGTACAAATTGATCAGCAGTGGAGTATTTCCTCGGAATGTATGGCATGCTACAAAATTCACAAAACCAATGATTTGAGATATTATGCTAAAGCTAATCTCAGGGACGTGTGAAATATAGATTAATTGGCCGCTGAATACCTCGATGAACGTATACCATTTACCAATAGCAGCAAAACAATAATAAGGTAAAATATGTGTATGCTGAATTGGGCCAATGTAAAGCATATATTGATTTGCTAATCATTACGTCGTTGCAAGTATGCTATGTACAAATAAACATGAAAAATATTTTCAAATGGTATGTTTAAACTTAATCGCGAAAAACGTCAAGTATCAATTAATGTAAAAAGCGGAATACCTCGCTGAATGTGTGGCGTGTACCGATAGATACCAAAAACTATTTCAAGATGATGCGTTTTAGCTATACAAGAAACAAAGTGAAGCTTAGATTTTGTTCAACGACAGGTTTAATACAATAGGATTGGTGTTTACTTCAAACTCGCAAACTTGCTTTAAAGAATTGCTACCAACTTCACCCGCGCAATCAACTGTTGTTTAAGTTCAGATATACTCACAGACGACGGCGTTGGTGCATGCATTGCATGCACCAACAGGCACAAGAGACATAATACGAGATGTTTAGTTTGAGCTGCACCAGACAGACTGTGAAGTAAAGATTAATCTGCACTCGATTACCAGGCTGCAATTGTGGCATTTACGGTTAGTCACAAAATAAATGATCCAAGACGTTGATATTCAAAGAGTGTGAAGCAAAGATTAGTTTTCTGCCAATTACCTCGGTGCACGTGCAGTTTGTTTCAGCATTGCTAAAATTATCAAAAATGATATAGCAACGAGCACAAACAAATTAGTTATATATATATATATATATATATATATATATATATATATATATATATATATATATATATATATGGCTTGAGAGAGAGTGTATGGGTGTAAATTCACCGATGGTTACATTGTCAACTGTTTAGCATGCACAGCGAATCAAAAAATAAATAATATGAGTTAAATTGTTAAATTAAAATGACGAAAATGTGAAATTTAAAATAATTCAATGCTGCCCGATTAGTTGCACTGATATGTATGTACCAAAATATGCAAGAAAAAAATCAGATATGCTAAGATTGGGATGGAATAGAAAAAAGGCTATGTAAATATTAATTCTGGCGGATTACCTCGTCGCAATTATGGCATGTACTAATAGTCACAAAATCCAAATTCCCAGAAAACAATTTCAAAGTTCACCTGGAAAATGTGTTTTAAAAATTAATTATCAACTGGTTCCCTCGTTTGGCGTACGGCCTCGTCCAGTAGTCAGAAAATTGCATCTTAGAAATTAAGTTTCAGTTATGTCACGAAATGTGTGAAGTGTCGAATAATTTACATCCGACCGCATGAACGCAAAGTGTAGCATAAACCAGTAGCTGCAGAAGGCAGTTTAAGCTGCACCAGCATATAATTTTTTTAAATTTGATTAATTCCACGCTCATTGTCTCTTTGAACGTGTAGCATGTACGAAAAAATACGACAGAAAATATCCTAGAAGATAGGCTTATGTAGCACATGTAAAAGTATGCATCATCAATTAATTTGCAGCCGATTACCACGTAGAAAGTTGGGACTTTATCGATAGTTAAAAAGAAATTATCTCAGATTAGAGGCTTAAATTGGCAAAGTTAATTATGTACTGAAAGAGCTGTACGCAGCCGACAATAGAAATAAAATTAAATTAGGTTACAAATCACAAAAAATCAATCTCAGATGATAATTCAGAGCTGAAGCAGCATGAACGTGATGTAAACATAAAATCACCGAAATTCACCTCGATGATCGAGTTGTACTTACCTTGATTTAAGAAAGAAACTGTTACATGAGGTACATTTGAGCTAGCCCAGGAAATGTCATTTACATAGCCATTTTACAGTTTGTCTCGTTGCAAATGTAGCAAATGCAGAGAGTCACAGATGAGATGATCGGAAAACATATGCTTAAGCTAGACCACACCAAAATTTGAATTACAGAAAAATACACAGCCAAATGCATCATTAAAAGTAAAGCATACACCAAATGTCACAAAAATCATTGTTTTAGATGATATGATTATATTTGATCAGTTAAAATGGCAAATGAAAAAAAAAGTGCAAGTCGGACAAGTTTCAAAAGGGTTGCAATAGAAATGTTCTCCTATGTTGTTAATAAACTGAAGCAGAAAAATGTTAATTGAAAATTAATTAGCTGATGATTACCTCGTTGGAATTATGACATCTTTGACTTGTCAAAAGAAAGTGATGTTGGATGTTAAGGTTAGGCTACAGCACAAACACGTGACGTTCAGTTTCGTTCTCCGCTTATTTCCACGCTGGGCGCATAGCATCAATCAGCAGTTACAAGGAAGTAATGGTCAAGTTTTATATGCTTCATCAACACCTGAAAAGAAAGAAAACGCTTATTTCGCGACCGAGTACCTTGTTGTAAGTATCGCACTTATCTCCAGTAATGAATAATGAAAAAATATGTTTATGCTTGAACAGAAAAAATATACAGTTTAGGCTAACTCACAGGTGTTTGCTTTGTTGCAGGTGGAACATGGAGCAACAGTTACGAAAGGAATTATAGGAGATAATACGCTTAAGCCGGACAACGAAATCTGTGAAATTTAGATTAATTAACAATCTGCTATATTTAGGCAAGTGAATCATGTAAAAAATTAAAAATAATTAACTAAATATTGGTCGCATGTGCGTTGATAAAGATTACTTCAGTCACTGTTGCGATATTGATATAAAAATAGGACCCATTACATACAATAGTTTGTCAGTATTAAATAAATATTGTATTGTGCAGAAAAGGCAATTCGTCCAGTAGACCGGTTTCGTCCTTATTGGGAACTCATCACATGCTGGCCCGATTTGGAGCCCTGTCCGAAGAAAATTCTGGACAGTTCGTGAGGAATTCCCAATAACGATGAAACCGGCCGACTAGATGAATTGCCTACTCTAGACAATACATTGTTTAGTTTATACTGACAAAGGCTTGTACATGATGGTTGAGGCGTTTATGTCAAGACCGCAACCTTGATTATAATAATTAAAAAATAATATCGAAGATTTATATAATTAAATGAATATTGGTTGCGCGGCAGGGTGTCCCAGTGGTTAGAGAATTAGATTCCGAAGCAGACATGACCAGGTTCGAACCCTGTTTGCGTCAAATTCTGGCCAGTAGGTGATGAGTTCCCAATAAGGGCGAAATCGTTCTACTGAATGAAGTACCTTTGCTACACAATACAATTCTTAGTTTTTACTGAAAATTGTATACAATTAATGGGTTAGGTGTTTATATCAAGTTCGCAACCATGATTTTAATAATATTGACGATGAAATGTTTAAATTGCATCAGGAAAACTATTTAAAGTGTAGCTAAACTCACATCTGTTTGCCTCTTTGAAATTATGGTTGAGGCGTTTATATCAAGACCGCAACCTTGATTATAATAATTAAAAAATAATATTGAAGATTTATATAATTAAATGAATATTGGTTGCGCGGCAGGGTGTCCCAGTGGTTAGAGCATTAGATTCCGAAGCAGACATGTCCAGATTCGAACCCTGCTTGCGTCAAATTCTGGCCTGTAGGTGATGAGTTCCCAATTAGGGCGAAATCGTTCTACTGAATGAAGTACCTTTGCTACACAATACAATTCTTAGTTTTTACTTACAATTGTATACAATTAATGGGTTAGGTGTTTATATCAAGTTCGCAACCATGATTTTAATAATATTGACGATGAAATGTTTAAATTGCATCAGGAAAACTATTTAAAGTGTAGCTAAACTCACATCTGTTTGCCTCTTTGAAATTATGATTGAGGCGTTTATGTCAAGACCGCAACCTTGATTAAACTAATTAAAAAATAATATTGAACATTTATATAATTAAATGAATATTGGTTGCGCGGCAGGGTGTCCCAGTGGTTAGAGAATTAGATTCCGAAGCAGACATGACCAGGTTCGAACCCTGTTTGCGTCAAATTCTGGCCAGTAGGTGATGAGTTCCCAATAAGGGCGAAATCGTTCTACTGAATGAAGTACCTTTGCTACACAATACAATTCTTAGTTTTTACTTAAAATTGTATACAATTAATGGGTTAGGTGTTTATATCAAGTTCGCAACCATGATTTTAATAATATTGACAATGAAGTGGTTAAATTGCATCAGGAAAACTATTTAAAGTGTAGCTAAACTCACATCTGTTTGCCGCTTTGAAGTTATTTCATGCATCGGTGGCCATAGAAGAAGTTATCTCACATTATATGATTAATTTGAGCAAAATCGTGATTTAAAAAAAAGGATTTGCAGCTGATCACCTCGTTGAAAACACGGAATGTTCCAATAATCACGAGATAATGGCCTCGAATAATAATAAGTTGAAGCTAGAATGTGAGGAATGCGAAGTATAGTTTATTGCTTCGCCTTCGAATTCCCTGTCAAATACAGCATGTTTCAACAGTCACATAAGAAATGGTGATTGATAAAATATGTCTAAGCTGAAGCAAACAAATATGTAATATGTATTTATTCACGTTTGATTACAGATTTCTAAGCATATGCTATACAAATAGTCATAAATTAAATGATCCAAAATAACCTGTTGTTGAAGTTAGAACTTCACAAATGTGCAGTGTTGGCTAAATTCACAACCGAATATCTCGCATTGAGCACAGCGTACACGGATAACTTGATCAAGTTGTCTCAGATGATTGGGTTAAACTAAAGCAGAAACATGGTAAAGTGGATATGAATTGAAATCAGCGCGCTCATTCGGAATTACGGCGTGAGGCACTTGATTGCGAGGCAAATTCAACGTGCAATTAGCTTCATAATGTAGCTACAATTAATAAAAATTAATTGATCATGGATGATAGGCATAAAATCGAGTAGAACTTTACGGAGTATATATTATAATTTATCATCGAATACATCGTTCCAAGTAAGATATGGTGGAATGGTTACAAAACTAAAGATTGCAGATTACAATGTTAATCTGCGGAGGTTATGCACCTGCAGTAACGAGAAGAATAAAATGATATTTCTAAGCATGATTAAGAAAAATGAGTTTTTTATTGATTATTTGACTTATATCCACAATTAGAAAATAAACTATTAAACTAGACTAGTTTAACGGGAACATAAAAATGTGTAGCTTAGATTGATTCAAAGTCGATTTCCGTGATGTAATTCACGCATGCTTTAATAGTCCAAAAAAAATTTACTTAGAGTACAACAAGATTGAAATATGTGAACATAGAAAGAGTGTGAAAAACAGAAACCAATCAAATTGCGTGCGTCTCATCCAGTTCAAGCTCAATGCTTGTACGTGCTTCTTCTGCTTACATAAATCCGGCTGCAATTTGTTTATCCATAAGGCTTCGTATGTGGCTAGCTCCCTTTTGTTCTTGCATTTAGTAATTACTTTGAATGCTACGTCTGGAGAACATACGTGCGATGTTTCGATGATGTGTTGCGCAATGGCAGACGTATATTCACCATTTGATTTAAAACAGGCGTTTAAGTTGCAATTTTCTCTCATTCAATTAATTAACAGTTTGGTCGATCGGCCTACGTAAGTTGATCGACAACTTGCGCATGTATATTGGTAAATAATAGTTTATATCGATATTAATGGCTGTTTCTCTTTGATTGCTGGTAAAGTGCAAGTGGGTTACCCTAAATAACACTCGTAGTTTGGCTGCAATAAATGTGCGTGTAAACTTTCAACTTTCTTGTGCCATTCGGAAACTGCATCCCCTTAAATGGGATGTTTAGGTAGACTATTTTCTTGTCTGGCCCATAATGCGTCTGTTTCTGTTTAATTCCCTTAATAATTGATTCAATTAATTGTCGGAAAAGCCATTAGACAATAAATCTTTAATTGCTTTATTATGTTCATTTTCTTTAAAATCTTGACTAACCAACCTGTCAATTCTTGAAAAGCAACCACGAACTGTTGATAAAAACAAGATTATTGTTACTTTTGATGTTACGTCTTTGTTTACAAATGTTCCAATTGATGAAACCATTGACATTATAGTCAAAGCAGTAAAACACGACATATTACCATCGCCGGTGCCAGATCACACTCTACGCAAGCTTATCTTATTATGCACGAAAGATGTACGGTTTCGTTTTAATCGAAGCATCTACAAACAGACTGATGGTGGGGCAATGGGAAACCCCTTATCTTCAGTGTTGGCTGAGATTTTTCTAGGGCACCTAGAGAATACATGATTAAAGAGTGACATAAGTAAATGTGCTCAATATATGCAGTACGTGGATGATATATTTCTTGTACTAAGAAACATGTCGCAATCACGAACTTTGCTTCAAAGTTTCAACAAAGCGCATAAGAATATCGGTTTCACGTCAGAGCACGAGAAAGAAGACTGTCTGCCTTTCCTAGATGTACTATTAAATAAAGAAACTAATGGTAAATTAAGCAGAACAATTTACCATAAACCAACATGGTCTGCACAGTATTTGCATTACAGCAGTTTTGAGCCATTTCATTATAAATTATCAACAGTTCGTGGTTGCTTTTCAAGAATTGACAGGTTGGTTTGTCAAGATTCTAAAGAAAATGAATATAATAAAGCAATTAACGATTTAATGTCTAATGGCTAACCCAGACAATTAATTGAATCAATTATTAAAAGGGGAGTTAACCAGAAACAGACGTATTATGGGCCAGAAAAGAAAACCGTCTACCTAAACATCCCATTTAAGGGGATGCAGTTTCCCGAATGGCACAAAAGAAAGTTGAAGCAGCATTAACACGCACATTTAATGCAGCCAAACTACGAGTGTTATTTAGGGTAATACACTTGCCTTTACCAGCAATCAAAGAGAAACAGCCGTTAATGTCGATATCAAATATTATTTACCAATATACATGCGCAAGTTGTCGATGAACTTACGTAGGTCGATCGACCAGACGGTTAATTACTCTAAAGGGAGGACATTGCAACTTAAACGCCTGTTTTAAATCAAATGGTGAATACACGTTTACTTAGAGTAATTTTAAAATCGGACGAAAATCTATGTAAAGTTGCGTTTTATTCAGATCCCATAATCTAGTTGCAATTACAACATGTATCAATATTTAGAATATAAATGATAATTGCGGATTGACTTCAGGAGTAACAAATGATGTGTAGATTAAAAGAAAATATGTTGCGTGTAGATTAGTTTGATTCGCAGCGAATTTCGTCATTACAATTATAACATGGTTCAATGAACACAAAAACAAATGTTTATAGTTAAATGCCTCTAACTAGACAAAGAAATATGCAAAGTATGGATTAATTTAGAGCCGATAACACTGCTGTATTAATAAAATATCTCAACAATTCGAAATTAAATTGTATAAGTGGATTAGTTTATGCTGGAACATAAAAATTGTGCAATACAGATTTATTCAGAGCCGATTTCCTCATTCAAAGTCTAGCATGGTTCAATGGTCACATAAATAAATTATCTTAGAGAAAATTTTAAAACTAAACCACAAAGTATGTAATGTAGAGATTAATTCAGAGCCGGTAAACAGGTTGCAAATTCAACATGTAACAACAATTAGAAAATATTTCAAATAAATCTGATCCAACTGGACCACTTAAATGTGTAGTGTAGATGGATTAAGAGCCCATTTATTCGTTGGTGACTGGTCAGAAAAATTAATTTCCTTAACCAAACTTTACAAACTATGACGCTACCATCGGAGATTATAGGTTCGTTAAATTTTGACATTTATCAAGAATTAGAAAATAAGTGATTAAAGAAGTTTGTTTTACTGGAACATAAACATGTGAAGTTTAGATAGATCCATTGCTGATTTCCTGGTTGAAATCATGGCATGTCTCAATACTAACAAGAGGCAATTTTCGTAGAGAAACTTTACATACTAGCAAGTCCTGATTCGAAATAAGAAATCATATCAGATATTAGGTGCAACCTTGATCAGAATAAATTTGAATTACAGGTCAATTCACAGCCTAGTACCCCATTGCAAGTATGGCATTTACGGAGAGTAACATAAGAAGTTGCCTGAGATTTTACGTGTAAGCTAAACTACGATACATGTAGTGTATGGAGTATTTAGCAGCAAAGACAGTCGTGTATAAAGTGCATCTAACAATATTCAGAATTGAAATGAACGGAAAAGATAACTTTATTCTAAACTAGAATATACTGTGATTTACATACTTTATCGCAGCGATACATATTGCTGGTGGAACGGCTCGCAAGTATAGTCACGAATTAAATAATTTAAAAAATAGGTTTAAACTAGATTACAAAAATTCATATGAAAATTTAGTTTGTAGTCGAACGCCTCGCTAATTGTCTAAAATGAAAGTAAGAAAAATATGAAGTAATCGGAAAATATAAATTCCTGTTTGACTAAGAATATATGAAGTATAATATAGTTTGAAGTCAAACACTTCTTGGATGATATTAAATATCACAAACTCAAACAAGATATTAGCTAAGCAATACACTGAACAAACTAAAGCAATCTTTTGTTCGCAGCTGAAAGCTAAGTTGTGTACAAAGAATACATGTTACAAAATGTGAAATGATCTCATAAGATAGTTTTAATCGAAATTAAGGAAAATGTGGAGTATTAAATACTTCTCAGTCGTAAGACAAGCTGTTAAAATAAAATGAATTATGGTCAAAATTATAATGAATCTGGCTGATAATTTTAAGCAAGACGGGAAAATTTGAAGTAACAATTAAATCGCAGCCGAACGCCTCGTTGCTGGTGTTATATAGCATGTTATCGAATACGAAATTTTCGGAGATATTGCATGTAATCCAGTGTAAATACTATGTGATATAGACCATTATCAGCAGCCGAACGTCGAGTTATTACAAAATGACAAATATCAAAATGTGAAACGCTCTTAAACTAGAATAATTAAAATCAGAAGTATTTATTTTTTTGCATGTGAAAAACTCGCTGCAAGCATGAAATAGTATATAGTAAAATGAGAGACCACCTGAGACGATAATTTTAAGCTAGACTATGAAAAAACAGATTTATTTACATCTTCGCAACAAACTGCCTAATTTTTTATGTAAAATATAAAATGTGAAACGATGCTAGATCACAATTTTAGGCTAGACAACCACAGATGAGAAATATTTATTCGTACCCAGATGACAGCCATGTTGCCGACATAAAAGGACATTAAGTAAAATGAAAACCAAACCGAGAAGTTTATTTTAAGCGAGACTAAGAAATATCACAAGTATTCCTAATGCAAGCGACCGTCCTCTTTTTGATATGAAATAATAAACAGCCAAATATTAAACGATGCGATTCCTGTCCGTGACAGTTTCTAGACTGGACTTGTGCTACCAATAAGTTCGTGGTGATTTAAAACACATGCTTTTTCGAGATAATGCGTATTTTACAGTTATTTCGTACATGTTGTGACAAACACAGCAATGTTCACAATTCTTTTTTCCGTGGGAAAATTTTCATGACCACTTTTCGGGATCCATCATCAAACCACAGCTCATCACAAACTGTAAAGAAAAACCAATTTAACAGGTGTGAAATTTCAGTTGAATAGTTATTCTGAGAAAAGTAGTTTAACAATTTATTGACAAATTTAAACCTCCGAGGCTGATTGGAAAGAATATCATAAAAAATAAATATTCGAAAAAATTAAAGTATATTCTTTATTTAAATCTTTTGGAGTGTTTATTTTTTTGAATTTTGCATGATTTAAGCTTTCTATATTCTCTGCCTGACTTGCGTGTACTTCTTGATTGATTCTATGATTCTGATATATTTGACAGGAAATATTTATCCATTAAACTCTAATTCGTGTACCGATTGGCAAACACCAGACCACTAAAGACATACTAAGACTAGTACAGACTTGGCAACTTTATGGCTCTCATTAGCTTATAGGGGAAAGGAAATTTACAAAATATGGTGACCACACAAATCTAAAGTTCATCAGTCTGCCACGGTATAAATCTGAATTACATTTAGAGTGCATTGGAGATGCCCAAATGTTTTTTTTAATTGTATCATATTGTGGATATAATGAATAAATTTGTTGCGATATGGATGGCTTTACCAAAGAATTTTAAGACCACTAGGGTCGTTTTCAGAGATAAAAATGTAAAGGAGGACCGCGCAATGCCTGTGAGTTATTAATGGCCGAAATTCAAAGGTGATATCATCCGGGAGCGTGGGCACAGGTATGAGAGCTGTTACGCATAGATAAAATGGATCATGAATTTCATTCAGATCTTAATGAGCGCCTATCTTCAAAAACTTCCAGATTGTTTATTTCTCCGGGTGCTTTTAAATCTATTTTTACAGCCAGACTTAAGGTCAGATTAGCTGTCTTTGAGACAATGAATGTTTATTGGCCAAATGAATACAAAGGATTGAACGGCGTGTATATACTGCAAGAAAAAAAGGTGCATGGAGTGTCAGAAGACTCAGTTTGGGTGCAGCAAATCAGCGCGAATGCAGATACTCTCCTGACCGCGCAAGTGAGATTTGCGATTTTCCAAATGAAATCACGTACATAATACGCCTAATTGAAGATAAGGCAAAGCATAGATCGCAATCTATCGAAGATAAATCTCGAAATGATATTATTAATGAGACAGCTGTTGAAAAATTATTAGGTTCGATTTGGAATACAGCATTAGCTAAATGTAGGAAAAAACAATTACATAAATCTGAATCAGAAGCTAGCTGCAATAAAAGATTAACAACATCGTACTAAGACTGGCTTATTGGTAGGCTTATTATTTGTCTAATTTTTATCAGATATCTAGAAAATAGTTCTTCTAATTAGCACCTTTAACCGTTTGTTTAATTTTAAAACTCTTATTGAGTAGAACCGTTATTAAAGGGGTTTTATCTTCTTTTCATATGTTGCTTATTCCTTCGTTAAATGATATTCACACTTTCTTGTCTATGCATCGCTTGTTTTATTTCATATCGTAATCACGCATCTTATTTTATTGAAAATGACTTTTTTTTGTTTTTCCCCGATTCTACTTATTGAGATCACTTTGGTAATACAGCATTTCCAACGTTAGGTATAAAAAATTAATCTGAATCGGGAAAAGGTAAATTAATGTCTATTGACTGCAGCTTCATTTAGACGGACGTAAATGTGCATTACTTATATTTGAGTGAATTTCTTTTAATTATTTAAAAACACGCATACACATGAGTGACATGAACCAATTTAAAGAAATAACAACTCTTATT
This sequence comes from Eudiplozoon nipponicum, assembly GCA_029291075.1. Classification (NCBI taxonomy): domain Eukaryota; kingdom Metazoa; phylum Platyhelminthes; class Monogenea; order Mazocraeidea; family Diplozoidae; genus Eudiplozoon; species Eudiplozoon nipponicum. The sequence continues at coordinate 85,623 of JAQBSW010003255.1, forward strand.
AGACGTGCAAATCCCAAGTAAAACCTGAGTGGCTTGAGTAAAATTTCATATTGGCATGAGGTTATGATGATTTAATTTGATATATTTGGCTCCCCTCTCTCGAAAATGTGAGGGCGACCTCAGTAACTAAAAATTACACATGGTAAGTAGAAAACGATTAATGTAACACATTTAAATGGTAAATTCACATGCAGCCGCTTTAGTTTCACTTATTGAATGAGAAAAAACCAATTATGGATATATATACACACACGTGAAAGGTTAGTGTGAAGTATAAATGATATGGCTACAAAAAGATTCGCGCTTGATTCATTAGTATATTTTTAAACTGGTGATGATGGTTGAACTGAAAAAGGCGGCAGCAAAACTCCGCCAAAATATTTTCAATTGACGCAACAACTGTAATTCAGTCTGTGATTGTTAAAAAACAGATCAGATAATTTTGATAAATCAATTTTGTCAATTTTCTCATTTTTTAAAGCACACAGTTTAAATCTACTGCTAAATGTCATTTTTAAATGGAGGTGCATTTAAAGAACGTCATTTCCTCCAAAATACAAAGTAAATAATGATTGACAAATTAAAATAACCGTGTCTGATTGGAATCAATATTATTTTTAAAAATTTCTTTTAATTTCGAGAAATGTTTTTTAAAAATAATTTTGTGTATTAATCTGTTGAATTGTGCATGATTTCAGTTTAATATATTTCATGCCTGACATACGTGAGTTTCTTTGTTGAGGTGTATCAGTCATCTCGTATCTTTTACT
>JAQBSW010003256.1:0-86384 GCA_029291075.1 Eudiplozoon nipponicum
TTTGTGGCGAAAGCTACAAACAGTTAATGTTCGTGACAGCATAGAAATTTTGCAGCTGACATTTCCAGTCACGTACAATGTTTACAGACTACTAGAGATGAGACCCGCATATCTAATTTTGCTTTCCATATATATGCAATGCAGTTTGATCCTCGCTTATTCAGTTTGCCGTCGTACTCTGATAATGATCATGGAAGTTCGAAACGCGTCAATGCGTGCGACTGGCAGTAGTTTTGATGTTTTTCGACGACTGCTTATGTACAACGGGACTAGTATCTACTTCAAGCTCTGAAACTTGATTTAAATAAGCTTTCGTTTTGTTAGCTATTAAATGTACGGTTATCATTCTTTCCATATTGACTGTGGTGTCACTTTGTTCTTGAGTTGTCTTTTGTCCACGCTGGTAAGAACACAAGGTGATCCGATGGCTGTATTAATCCCTCATCAGTTTATGCAACTGTCATTGTTGATAATGATTGATTTAATGTAATGTGATTGTTTCAAGTCTGATTGAATGCTTTTTGATGCAAGGTTGAGTCTTTATAATTTTTAACAATCGTTTTAAATTTTGGTGTTTAATGTCTAGTTCAGTACACTATCGTGTTGGTTGATTTCGAATATCATGCTGATTTCTCTTTCACTGATACAAAGCACTTTTCATATGTGCGTCGTAAATTTAGCTTTGCGTAGCGCTAACTATTTTGCTAAATTGACTTCATGATGGGGTGTTTTCCTGGCGTTATCAGACATTTGCAATAAACGCTATTGGAACTGTTAGTGGATTCTGATGATCCATTGCCTTTTCGTACTTTCAATATATACATATATGCCACTTTGCATTCATGTAAGCTTATAAACCATGGAGAATTTGGAAAGGGTTGGCTATTAATACTTAGGCATCCAGGTTCATGAAAACTGGCGTGCTGAAAGTGATGCTGGTTTCTTCATTTGAAACATTTTCCTCCGTCATTCGATTTATATTTCGGACATCGAGTTTGGCTGTTAGGTCGTCACTATACGGTATGCTTAGGAAAATATGTTTTGGCGTACATTGTAATGTGAATTGAAAAAGAAAATTTTTCTGATGCAAATATAAACATCAATCATGGCATATACGAAGCTGCATGTCAGGGATTAATTTTCAACTCTCCCCAGATTCTTCTTAGTTACCATATTTACATGTTTGCGCAGAAGCATAAATATTTGACCAACGCAATATTTTACCTCAGAAATGAATTAAATCACCTAACAGCGTTAGAAAAATCAGCTATTCCAGAGCATATTTATGAAAATTGGCACAATCAATTTTAAAAATTCTTCGTTCTATATAAAGGAAAGCCGAAAAAATTGTTTTACAAACAAGAAGCAATTTACATCAAACGCTAAGTCCCCGGACGAATTATTTAATATTTTCATCACGTCATGTTTTCTTCCATTGACCATCCAACCAAACCCGAGAATCCATTGGACCAGTATTGAGGAATATATAATTAGACTGAAACTCATTTTATTAAATACATCTACGCAAGTTACATTACTATCATCATTCACAGCACCCGAAATTGTTCAGTTAGATTTGCGAATAAAAATGAAATCTAAACAGCTTGGGTTGATTGCTTGCAAACACATTTAAATGTATGTGCTGTTGCAAACGCATTGGACACGCGAAAGTTCATTTGATCAACGATAGTCACCAACAGGTACCATAGAAATTGATTTTAGAAATGTCTGTAGCCGTCAATAAAATCAGCGATCTCGGTGCGCAACTTTGAAATGGAGCACACAGAGTATTATTTTAAATTTCTGCGCTACTAAAAGTAAAGTAGAATCAATTAAATTACGTATAAAATGTACTTGATTATAAACCACAAAATACCGATCTAATTATAGAAATTTTGAACCTACAAGAAATTTTACTCAACTGATAAGGAGTCCCGAAATATTTCATGAAAATTAAAATATTCCGACAAACCCGGCCATCCAATCAATTAACATCAACAAAGATTCAAACGGATGAACAACAAATTAAAGAAGAAGCAGTTGTGCACACGACATCAATATTGTGATTACCAAAGTCAGGATTTGCGCAACAATGTTACAAATTATTTATTCGATCTACAAATCCTACGCTGTTACCATGATATACATGCGTAGAATACATAGTCAAATATGAAAATGGAGAAGTTTGTAACAATCTTTCGAGCAATATACGGTTTTTCAATGAGAAGGACTTCCTATACACAAACAGACACAATCCCATACCGACCCACAAATCAACACGCAATTAATTTGAAACAATCGTATGATAGCTTAAAATAAATGTTTTTGGCGACAATATATTAAAAAAATTGCATGCACTTTGATATACACAACGTATGTTGTTTACACGTAGGTTTCTTTATTACCAATAATTAAGCCCTCAATTTTGAGAGCCTAATTAAATTTTCCGCCCATTAGAATAATTAAAGACAAGTGATAAAGCAGTTACAAATAAAGTTTTACTGGTTTAATTTATGCATATTGGTGGATCTCGAAAATTCGACAAGTAGTTGAAAAGATACACGTGCGTCCAGTGTGCTTGTGTTTGCGTGAAAATACAAGTATTTGAGCGCCTACGTTCATCTATGTGACACTACAATCATCTCACACGTATAAGCTTTTGACATACACTTGTATGTTAAGCACTGCAAAGAGAAATACGATTAAATGCATGTGCACGTTAGTACTTTTGATGATTGGTGAACTGAAGATGGTATCCGCCAAAGCATGCCAAACGATACAATATAATTTCCATGGGTTACAAAATCAAGCCAGTTGAAAAGAAAACTACAAACGCTTGCAGAAATACATGCATAAGCGCCACTGATTTCAGATGACATGAATTGCCGATGATAGTATCTGAACTCAGAGATTATAAGCTATGAAACACAACCAAAAAACGTTCTCTTGCATGAGTGCCAACAGTGAGTTGTGCGAATTTGCAATTAGAAAACCGAACTGTATATATAGTTAATGCAACTTTTATGGTCTCCGCCAAGTTCTGCGTCGTTGGAAGCAGAAATGATTACCTTTTAGAAATTTCAGATGGCGATACAGCCATCTTGAAGCTCCCTATGACTGTATCATTGCGTATTACGCCAACAGAGAATTGCAGATTTTTTTGTGGCTGTGCATTAAATATTTGATCAGGAATCACGATGCAGCTACAGTTGTCTGTTTTCTGAAACGTTTCGATAAACCACTCTAGTCGACTAAAGTAAAAGGAAACACTTTAAAAATTTCTGTCGCTATGTATTAGAAATGCCAGCCAATGAGTTTCGAATTAAATTTTTTCACCACTTAATTAATAATGGCATTTTATAAGTTATTATGTTATGTGTAATGAATTGCGAAAATATTACAATAACTATTAAAGGTTAAACCCTAATAAAATAACATTCTTGGAAGTGTTGTAGACAAAAAAATTGCAGCTCGATTTAAGTACAGAAAGAATGAAAGATGAGACTTTATACTCGAATTGGTTGGGGCATTTGACGCGAAAATAATCGACCTTTATTTGAACTGTTTCTATTTAAAATCTATTTTCTACTTTTAGGCAATGCATTAGAATTATACTTTTCCGATATCTTTGAGTAAAATGTTAAAACTGTTCTTTGTAATTGGCAAAAATATTTTTCCGATTTGAAACATAATATGCCAAATCTTTGACAGTTTAGATTATTTTTATTTAACATGCTTTACATTAAATGAAATATTCGAAATCAAAAACGTCTTATTTCGAGTTTTATCTAGCATTCACCATTATGACGCCTCGAAAATTATCGGTGGAATTGATATTGCATGGCATATCTGCGAAATAAGGAGCCGCAGAATGTTGTAACACATAACAAAATTGCTAAAACAGACGCGAAAATGTTTCTTTTGTTGCAAACGCAGTCTAATCAAGCGAATTTATGCGTCCTGCGATAGAGATTTGATGCAATTTTTTTGAAATTGAGCGAGTGTGCTTTAGGGATTCAGAAATTTAAAGAAGAAAATATCAAAACGCATAAGCGCTAATCGCACAACGACTGTCAGACGATTTATTTTGTCAAATATTTTACCGTTAAATAGCCATCTGCATATTGCGACGGAATCCGAAATAAGAGATGACGCCACTTACCTTGAGCAAATGTTCTAAACGCTAGACCGAATTCTCGATTATTAGAGCCCACTCGTGACTGGTCCATTGTAACCATCACAGCAGTAATTTTATCAATTAAAATTATGCAATTGACCGTTTTTTATATACAATGTGAGTTGTGAGGGAATATGCATTAGCATAAGTTAACAGATAGCTAAAAATCACTTTGAATACGTTAAAATGTGTACTTTAATAATAAATTATTGATTAAAATCTAATATTTTTTATTTGACCATGAAATCAAGGCAATTCCACCTTCTATATAAAGCCATATATAGCTATTTATTGAAGTTGAAAAAGAAAAAATATACATAAATATTTCAATCAAATATTCTTTATTATTAGAACTCTCAATTACAAAGTAATGTGAACTAAAGCCGATATGTAGTGTTAAAATTAATAATCACAAACTCAATATTCAACATTGTGACGACAAAATCTCTTCTAGGCAGAAAACGTTTCCTGGATAAAATTTCCTTATAATTTTGTAATTAATTGAACTTCCTTCAAATAATGCACAGCTTCATCCTAAACCCGCGCAGTCTAGACGGCAACAACTGCACGCATGGCTTTGTAAGTGCACCTGAATTTTGGGAAGGTAGCGGCACAAATTCTATTTGGTGATGTTACCAAGTAAGGTTCTGCGGTTACTGGACAGACGCCAACAAAGGCATCTGAATCAGCCTTCACTATCAGATTTTTAATAGCACCAGTGTCAGCGTTCCAGAATTCGGAGTGGATACCACGCCGGCAACCACCTGAAGATCTCAAGTGTACAAGCTCTTTTCTCAAAGCGTTATTTGCCAATTCAATATTTGGTGAGCGAAACGGTGAATCAATTACAATCAAATGAGGCAGATTATCTTCTGTAGTACTGGCAAAAAGTGCATCTTTGTAGTGGTAGGTACAGTCGTGATCACCTATCTTCCACGGTTTAGACGCATATACAACCCAGTCCCTTGAAGGAAATCTGCTTTGTAATTCTTTCTATTGATAAAAAAATAATTAGACGTGTCATGAAAGAAGAAAGTAATTCAAACGCGTAATAAATATATTTGTTATAGACATAATGTGAACATAATGAATATTGTTTTATCAAAAATATTTGTTTTTTTTAAGCCCAAAAAGAAGAAATGAGACAAATAAAAGAAAATATAAATACGATTAAGAAAAATGTATGGATTTTGCTACCGCTTTATTATTCAATCAGAATGTCCACTTGTTTTGTACGCAGATAATAAAATGGCATTTTCTCACTGAACAATATAAAATCTACAACGAATTTAAACCAGTATCAAACTAATGTGGATTTGAAACACAATAAACTTAAATTAACAATTTTTTTTAATGCCAGAGACTATTTAATCTAATTGTTCTTCAGTTTAATATTTCCATATATTTCATACTCAGTGTATAAAACGTTATTTCAGCTCTCGGCCAAGTAATAATTGGTGGCTTATCTATTAAGTCCAAGCAACTTCAACATAAGCTGATATTTTCCATTTGAAAATACTAAACATAAAATATCAATATGAGAACTATATACTGCATAATTAAAATAAATTTCAACCCCATTATATCATTTAAACTAAATTTAACCTTTTCAAATAACCTTATACTCAAAAAATATTGACAAAATCCAACAACAAATATCATTTTACCGATAGTTCTACATACTAAAAGAAACAGAACTGAAGAAAACTTGTGAGAATAAGTTTAACAAAGAAAGCACTTGTCGCATTGAAGGCAGTAATTTTCTATACTATTCAAAGCGAGCTAAGATGAAAAGAATAATTTTTATGTCACCAATATGTCGATTCCATGAAAATCTCACTAATATATAATGCGACCAACTTGATTAACCATTTTAAAATTATTTTTTTCATCACCATTTAAGTTTTAGCAATGAAATTGTAAACAATAACTAAAAAATGGCAAAGTTAGACGCGAGGGAGAAGAACGATAAATAATATATTGAAATATTTTAGTAAACCCATCGATAAACCCAACTACACTGCCAGTAAATTCACCAGACTGATTACACAATAGTCACGGGCAGCGAAATTGCATTGACCGTAGTCTGATATTTTGTGTTTTTTCATATATCCATCCCATTTAATTATGCTGTATGTCTGAAATTGAATTCGCAAATATACAAAATCACTTTTTGTCCGGTTCGAAATTGTAAAATTTACTACGCAGCCCAATCTTTATCTTATCTTATTCATGGTTTCTTTTGTCGTTGAATTGATGCTAAATTTGCGCCAGTATCTTATCTGATGCGCATATTTTGGGAACAGGCATTTTTATATTATAATATATATACGTGTCTCAGATTGTGATAACATCTAATGGTTAGAATATTACGCACGATATTCAGTTCAGTTCTAAGCAATTCAGCAGAAGATTATATTATACCACATTGAAAACAATCCTAACTAAAGTTTTCTTTTTTTCAAGGAAATACGACTGTCAAAATTTAAATATTGTGTGTTTCATGTTTGCTTAGGCAAGATGGATCTTCGATGTTTATAAATATTTCAACATTTCGTGGTCCTTTTAATATTCATTTGTAAATCTAGTATTCTGATAACATTTAATGAATACACCAGGCAATTATTTATCATGCATACAGCATTCAAAATCTCAATATCAAATTGGAGATAACGATTTGCTTCAGCCTGAGTTTTTTCGCTCCGACATAACATCAAACATGATTGGAACCAAATCAGATCATATTTCCGATAATTGATTTGCCGATCTCTCGAATTCAAATTCACTAAATTTCAAATTTTGGAAATTCTACCGGACATAATGCCACATGAGTCAAATCGTTAATCCAAAATTTAAACTAGAAAGCGACAACTTAACATCAATATTGCAAGAAGGAAAGCTTTGTCGGAGCGTACTTTGTAGTATGTCCTATTGTATCGTATTTATTATTAATTACATAATGTGGATCAAAATGAAGTCATCTAACTCAGCTACAATTTAACTGTGGTTCTCGATGACTTCAACATACCCCTTAATTGGCGAAAAGAGGAAAATGATTTCTCTCGATATTCGACTCATTTAAGTCTGTCAAGTATGCCTTTACTAAATGAACTTTTGCTGAACTTATTAGTCATATCCGTTTATTTTCTTTTTCGTAGTGAACGCATATTTTTAATCGAATTGCAGTATACAATTTAGGTGAGAACACATTTGATGGCTTATCAGTAACTTTAAGCTCTATTATTTCCAAAAGTAATGAAAAAAATTTAAAGAATAGTTAGACTTATGCAAGAAAATATTATTAAAAAGGATAATAACAATGTAGTCAAAAATACATAATATCTTGCCAGTAACGAACTTTTGGTTTAAATGAACAAGTTTTTATTGTATTTACACGTGAAAATGTTACCCCTAGAGGACGAAACCAAATAGATTGTTTGCATTATCTAAGTGAATATCTAAACAACGAATTAAGAGGCAAACATACAAGATAACTAAAATAAATAAGGAAGCGTTAACATATATATCCTTAGCTAAAGTTATAAATACTAACGTCAGAAAAGAAACGTTTCGCAATGTAAACCTGAAGACTGCCTACAGATAACAAGAAAAATATAACGATGTTCTTATTTCTGAATTCTGCTGTGGAAATTTAAGATGTAAGCAGGGGAATTAGAAGAAATCTAATAGTATATTATAAACATAAATTAAAATATCCAATAACATCGTTTTAGCATGAGTTGCCATTCTGCTTTAGTGAAGAAATGTATGGAGATTTTGACCATTGTGATTAAGTAAATTCTGTTGATGTTATAAATTTTCCATAAAACCATAATTTACATACATTAAATAATAGATTGCAAATCAAACTCCAGAAGCACTTTGAATTCTTAACAGTTTTAAGCATTTACTTTTCTGCTTTAGCTTGCTTTCCTTTCGAAAAGAAACACAAGTTAACCAAAAAAATTGAAAACATTTTAAAAGTAATCGAATTCGTTGCTAATTTTTCTCACAATTCGTTTGATATAAAGCATGTTAATGAAATAATTCAACAAAATTGTCAAATGAAATATCCTCTCAGGTTCAGTATTAATCAAATAATTGTTTAAACTCGATGTTTGCCAAAGTTATAAAAAGTTTAGTGACAATTTTAATTTTATGCAGAACAATTTACAATTCCTAAGTAACTGTCTATATAAAATTGCTGATAATGGAAGGAGGAAGAAATGGATATATAGATAATATTTGTACACTACATTTTGGCAGTAAAATTAACTAAAATTTGTATTAATGATCTAAAAACTCCGCTTTATTCATGATGTATTATAAAGTAGGCGTATTCTATGTGTTATCTGTCCTGTTTCTTACAGAATGTTTTAAATTGATACTCGCAAGAGACGTACTTCAAACTTTCCTTGTATTAGTAACAATCAATAGGCTATATAAATAGTCATAGAGTGATACATGAGGCAACATAAAGTTTCAACTCAGGTATAAAGACAATATGGCGTGACCTTCTAACTATCTTACTTTTAAGTATGAACATGTAAAATAGTGTCTGTAATAAACCGGAAATTTTTTTAAAGAGCTATCATATATTCTGAAAGATTATACCCGTTTATAAAGTTATCAGGTCACGAAGTTTAGGAAATATTTTAATAGAAATAAATTCGAAAACAAATGTAAACCTTAATTTAACTTACAAACAATGATTCACTTAATTCTTTCGGAGTTAACTTGCTGGCATATTCGTTATGGTAATATTCAACGAATGTTTCTGCCCAATGTTTGTACTCAGACTGGCACTCCATAAGTTTACTTTCGCATCGGCTTTGAAGCTCATTTAGTCGTTTAGTCCAAGTCTGATGCAGTTCGTGCACTCGTTGAGGATACCGTCTTATACCAAAGTATGTCGACTGCATAACAATGTCCTGTTAATTAAATTTGAAGTTAGATATTTCAAATGAAAGTAGGAAATCTGGTGCATCAAACGGCCTTCAAATATACATGTAAATTAGATTTTCTACAACAGTACACATATAAATTTGAAATAAAATAATTTTGATACTAGGTACAGCGATTCCGATAAATTATATGTGGGAACGTTGAATCTACGCAACCAATTATACACACATATATATATATATATATATATATATATATATATATATATATATAGCTTGGTTCAATCTAAGTACATTTTACATTGGCTCTTCTAAAGGTAGGTCTTATATCTAAATTTATTTTGTTATATTTTTAGTGTCACAGTTAAGATTATTGACGTTCTTTTCCTTAGGTTTAGAACAGTATTCGCTTTTGTTAGTCATGTAACTTTTCTAGAACAGTGTTTCTACTGGTTTTAATAACTTATTAGATTTCGTGCACACGCGTATAATATTCTGTTCTGATCGTCGTTTTTGGAGCATTTCCATCGTTAGCTTTATTGCAAGCACTTTAACAGAAAAATAATTTGGTTGCTAATTCATGCTTCTGTGAATTGTTATGGCCAATTTCGATCCGTGTCACACTACGAAGCGTACAATTATTTTAATGATAACATTTGAGATCTGCAAATATGCCTATTCGGAGTACATGAATTCCTTTTTATCAGCCACTTATGCTATCCTATTAACTGAATTTAGATGTCTTTTATAGGAATTATTTCAGTGACTATGATATTCCTTATAATTTGTATGTCAGAAAGATTTTTAAATACCTTGTATACTGAAGAATTTTTCGATCAATTTCTGTAATATAAATAAGTAGCCAGAAATGCCACACACTCTCGGTGGTAATTTTTAAACAAACTATATTTTCATTTGCTAGGTTTATGCCACACTTTCCCAAAATGTGTTTAAGCTGATATGAAGTGGATAAGATTACATATATTAGAAATTTATAAATAAAACCCAGATATCACTACGTATAAAGTCATAAGTATCAATTGTCGAGGTAAGAACACGAATCCTCGACAATATCCTAGATTTTATCTTATTGATTGAAAATATCAGATTGAAAATAGAATAGAACTCGCATCTGCGCATGAATTTTGGTTTACGATCGTGCGTGTGTGCAAAAATTAATAAGGGATCTACATTAGTATTATTTATACCCTAGGGTTACCAATGACAAAACTATAACTACTAAAGTTAAAAATAAATATTAATTGATTAATCTAAACGATCTCAGTCAATTTGCTTCGTGATTGTGTAAAATTTGAGTTATTTTGCTGTCGTTAGCTACCATTAATGAAATCAGAAAATAGGACTCAGCATTCCGTATCAAGATGATTTAAATAAATGCGTGCACGTTCAAATTAATTAAAAGACAATAAAACAATTTCAATAGGTTATGAAAGCACTAAAAAACATAACATAAAATAAATAAATGGAATTTTTAAAGAAACGTGTCCGTAGTATAGTCAGACAAAGTTAAATATATATGCCTAGTGTAAATTTCTACGCTCATTAAATAACAATTATTCGCATATTGCTGATTATGATGCAGCTATAACCTGAGGTTACCTTCTTGAAATCAAGTTTGCACGCTTAAGGTAAACACGAATCTCATTGGGTTTAATCAGTCCTGCGACATACCAAGAAAACCGTCAGTCATACGTACTTGCCATGTTTTGCGATTGATCAGATACAATGGGATTTGTGCTTATCTAATGTTCGCAAACCTGATGTAAAGAATTGTTAACACCATCGGTGAAGTCAATAACTTTTTAAAATGTGTTACCTTGTTAATGGCTTCCAGTCCAGTTAGGCAGACACGTGAGATGGACATTGAATTGCACATTGAACTTTTTTTCACCGACTCAAGAAAGTCCAGACTATAGTCATCCACCATACTGTTTAAACTCTGACCCATCAGGTACTGCCAAATTCGTTCACCAGCAAAGTTACGATTTGTTTCATATGTTTTCGCGAAATATAATAGGGCACCACGCGTTCGATAGCTAAGGGCGAATCTCAGCTCTTCGTCAAGCGCCTCGATTGTATGCAATGTTGGCACCATTACTGTTTTCAATTGCGTGTGCTCCATACGAATCATCGACTGAGCCAGGCCATCTAGCTTGTAGTTGATCTCTTCAAATTTTTCACGCAAATAATTTAGATGAACATCTTCTTGCTAAACCATATGGAAAATAATTGATTAGAGAATATTGAATATTTCATTAGATGTAATGCGTACACTACAGGGTTCTAATAATTTGATTTTTTATAAATTCGAATTTAAACTTTTATTTGCAAGAAAATGTGATTTGGCTATTCAATTTTTGAGGGAAATTTAAAAATTTAATCAATTTTTTGTTTAATGATTACATGAGATCAGGTGAAGTTATAAAGATCCCATCGTATTTTAATGCTTGTATTAAAATTCAAAATATTATTTTACCGAGAAATCATTCTGACATTTGGGTGTATTAGCGACAGCTAATCGATATCCTGTCTAAAATTTTATCTTTGAGGAAGAAGTAAGAAACAATTTCAGTAATAAATGCACATTTTTAATGTGCATCGCCATTATTTAGGCTTATTTGCCTAAGCACTTTGTCGATCATCTATATTTTATCTAATCACGTACTATTTATGCAGTAATTTACTTATCTATTTAAAAAATAACAAATAATTTCCTATGCTACGATTGGAAGCTCTGTCCTAAAACGATTTACTCATTTTAAAGATATGATTTCTATTTTATGATATTTTAGAATTGTGGAATAAAAATAAAATGGTCCAAAATAAGTTTTCAGAAATTTTTTTTACAATTATTTAAATCAAGGTTGCGATCTTGTTATGAACACCAATCCCATTATATACAAGCATTTCGTGGTGTAAACTAAGCATTTTATAATGTAGAAAAGCAATTCATACAGTGAATTGGTTTCGTAATTATTGGGAACTTTTCACGTATCGTTCAGATTTTTCCGCGGACGAAGCTGGTCAACAGGATGAATTGTCTTTTCTACCTTTTGCAATGCTTCCTGAGAAAAAAAATTTTTTCGCAAAATATTAAATGAAAAATGTGATGACTCACAGCCGGCAGGAAGGCGGAAATTGTTCCAAGCACGGCAGAAACTGCCATTAAAGCCGGTCCTAAGCCAACCATAGCTTTTGACATTACGCTAAAAGCTTCCTTCCATTGCATTGCTTGCATGAGTTTTGCTGATTGAATAATTGTAACCTCAGTAATGCGAACTGCCGTCATAGCACCGTCCAAGACAGGATCCTTACCACGAGTGCTCTGAGTTGCATTAAATACTTTTTCCATGGCGGAATCAAGCTCGTCAAAGTTGATTGCAACACCTGTAAGACCTCCGACGTTGGTTGCCAGTAGAACACTGATTAGCACAAGACATGTCTGACTGGCGCGCAATCCTTTATGATCCCAAAGCTTCAGCATTTTTACAGACAAATACTGAAATTTAGAAATATGTTAACAATGTTTAAAGTCCAAGAATAAAAATGGTAAATGTTAAGTAATAAAGCAATTATATGAATTCAAATAAATCTGAGAAGAATATATATATATATATATATAATCTCATCAGTAGATCGATGTGGCAACGAGATTTCATTAATGGTCGTAACGCATTCCTCGTCAAATTGTTACCACGCATTGCATGCACATTTCATTTTAACAGCAATCTGCTTTTTGGTATACTTTTCATTTACGTGGGTCCTTTTCGCTACCACATTCGACCATCGTTTTCAAATAGCTATCCCTGACGTTTCATTATAATACAGGCACCATGCTAGCACAAGTGATCTTAAGTTAAAGTATAATTGCAAGTTATGAAGATATACATATATAAACGTAAATCATCCTAGATAGCATTAAGACCACCCGGTGAAGTTATTACTGACTGCTTAAAACAGGAAAAGTTGAAATTATATAATAATTTTATCGAAGTATTCGTACGTATTTGCAATTTAGATGCGAATCTCGGTCTAAATGCCCGTCGCATAAGCAACTAAAATGTAACTCCTCACTAATTTTGCTTAACATATTTTTTAAAATTTAAATGACTAGAACATTGGATCGATATATCCTTAGACTAGCAAATCTGCTGCTATTCCTTTCATGGCAGAGGCTGACAATATTTATATTCAACTAATGTTATGTTGTATGCATATAACCTAAATCTAGTCAACAAAATTAGTCATTTAAAAAGAACACCATGCTCCCTGGGGAAGTGGTACTGATTTAAATATTTAAAAAATTAAAATGCGCGGTGTTGATAACAATTATTAAGACATTCCCAGGCAAATTCTGGGCAGAATTCGAAGAGATCCTAGTAAGAACGAAATCGGTCTACTCGACGAATTATTTTTTTTAAATTAAACGACGCTTAGTTTATACTGACAAATGTACATATAATGGTCTTCGTGTTTATATCGAGGTTGCAACCTCGATATAAATAAGTCCAACATTTTTACAATTAAAAAATTACTGACTGCACGGGTGGTGATAACCACTATTAAAATTAGGGTTGCAAGCTTTAAGTTAGCACCAATTCCATTATATATATACATTCGTCAGTATAAACTATGTATCGTATAATGTAGAAAGAAAATTCATCCAGAGTAACGCGTTCTTCCTTTTTGATTACTTACCAAGTACTGTCCAGAATTTGCCAAAGAAAGGGCTCGAATCTTGGCACGTCTGCTGTAATTAAACTTCACCAGCTAAATATAATTTTTTGAAAGCTGCTAATCTGTTAAATGTGTTAAATTTTTATAAAAAACTTTTTAAAGAACCATTTAGCATTGAATTAAATTCTTTATAATTATGATTATGTTCCCAATTCCAAAAACATCATTGCAGTTGTATTAGAGTTTGTTGAAAAAATTATTCTTCCAAAATATTCTTTCAAATATTTTGGTGTAAGGTAATTTATTGTACAGTTTTTCTGATAAAGCATGTGAAAACTGATGCATTGAGGCTTTAAGATTTAAATTTAAAGTAATCGATTCCACAAAATAAAAAAAAATTAGCGAAGTTAATTATTAATTAAGAATTCGAAAAGGAACTAAAATATGCAATAATGCTATTTACTGATTTGGAGGCAAAGTCAAGCATAAATCCCATCGCATATTTAAAATAAATATGTTACAATTATGCAAATTGCGATCACTTATTGGACATTTTGTCAATTTATCAATCTCTTGATGAAAATGGAAATAACGAAATATACTATTTTGCAGGCAATACGTTGTATTTTCAGCTTCTGATAAAATTTTAATTTACTACCGCAAAGAATTCAGGTATTGAAAATGAAATTTTTGTTTATGCCATCAAGATTTGGGAATCGATCTCAATATCTGTGTAGTTTCTCGTTATTACAGAGAAGTAATTTTGTAGTAGCCTTTTAGATTGAATATTTTTCACAGAATACGTCTCCGCTGAATGGTTGTGATATTTAATTCACGTGATCAATCAGATCTGCCATTAAGGTGATAAACAGTTATACACTGCTTAGAAATGCATCACATTCACCGCTGGGACGCTGGAGGAATAGCCAATGTTTTTTTTCTTTTTATTAACCACAACTGGGCTTAGTGGTAAATTCTGAAAAGAAGATATAATGTCTTTCAGAGAGTCACTTATTAATGTAGGATTTAAACAAAACTTTTAACATAAAATTGTCGATTATTATTTCATCACATTTTTCCTAATGATAATTCTTAAAACCGTAAGAAAATAACACAAGAGGCTCGTTTAAGCTAGACATTTTTGTGGAGTGAATTGCGAATAAATTTGCTCTGAAACGTCGTGTGTTTAAAAAAGAGTAACTTCTAATGCAAAAACAACCATTAAATAGCGTATTATTTATATGTCAAAAATGAAATCTAACCTGGAGAAAAATTAATCTGATAAAATACTTGAGGCCCATTCGCTAAAACCAATAGAATTTTATAAATTTCTGAGTGTAATCCGGTTAGTTTAAGCAATTCAATTAACTAAAATTGTATTTTAGAGCCAAACCTTAAACAAAGAATAAATTCGTATTTCGAAAAATCAGTGTGCAATAATATACTCACCTTTCCAATTAATGATAATATACATTTCCCAGTGCTTCGTCTTCCTTAAATACTTATTTTGAAAACACTTTGTAAACAGTCGATTTCCTTGACAAATATTGGTTTTGACAAGTACGGAGATAGAAGGAAATATAATGCATAATGTCGGCTTGAATTTTTTGTTTACTAACACCATAAAACATGTTAATGTAGATTGGGCAAACAATAGTTTCTTTAACAAATAATTGAAGTTTTTCGGAAAATATTCCGTTTTCTAGTGGACTGTTAAGGATTATTTAAATATAGGAATAATATTTAAATAAGTGATATATCTAGTTTGACATAATTTTCTGTAGTAGCTATATAGTTTATAATTAAATATACACTAATTTTAGTTTCTTTTCTCCATAATCAGAAATGCAAAGTTGTAAATTTTTAACGTGTATTAACTGCAAACCCCTATTCATCTCTGTGTTTTAATTAAACAATATCGTCTTTCATTCCATTTTCATTCTGTCAAGTGATTCATTCGAATCTTAATAT
Source organism: Eudiplozoon nipponicum (assembly GCA_029291075.1). Lineage (NCBI taxonomy): Eukaryota > Metazoa > Platyhelminthes > Monogenea > Mazocraeidea > Diplozoidae > Eudiplozoon > Eudiplozoon nipponicum. The sequence goes on from JAQBSW010003256.1 coordinate 15,751, forward strand.
TATGGGTATTAATTGCGCTTTTTCATTTTTTTATTTTATTTTTAATTTTAACCTCATGACTTAGTAAGTGCTGAAATTAAAAATCATATTGAGCCATGTATGTGTGAAATTTCACTCAAACCACTCAAGTTTTACTTAGGATTAGCTTGTTTAATACTAGTGTTTGTCGTATGATTTAATAGGCTCACGCCACGCATGTCACAGTATTCGTATTTAAAAAGCTTAAAAGGATTCGGTTAAATATAATTAATGCACGTGTAAGTCCATCTAAATGAAGATACAGTCTATAGAAAATATACTTATTAGCGTATACAGGATCGTATTACTGGCACACAGCTGATCCACAAAATTTGTATGCTTTATTCCTTAAGTTAATCCCGGGCTTCTATGAATTAAAACTTCTTGGAGACTAATGTTTTCATATATGGTTGTATTTTATGTCCATTCTTTAATAATTAGCTAAACAATTCAATGCTTGACTCAAATAAAAATTAATATTTATAAATTATCGCAATGTTTATACCCTCAAAAATGAGTTTCGTTAAACTTTGATTAGATATAACTTTTTGAATGATTTTAAAATCTCTCTTTCTCGTAATAATTCAGCTAGCATATTGACTACGAAAATTATTCGCGGCATTATTCTTCGTGACGTCTTCATGAAGTTGCAATTGGTCTCGGTTAAGTTCATAAAGAGTTGAATCCTAGTAGCACACCTGTTGTATAATAGAAAAAATATTTCTTTTCCATCACAAGAAAATATTTTGCTGAGTATATTCAAAGTTTATATATCTCTGATTGAACTAATAATAATTTAAATAATGCAAAAAAGACATGACAAGATAACCAAATCCATATTTAATAAATAATTGGAACATTAATTTAGAACAGTATCTATTTTCATTAGCTGAAACCGTTTATCTTACATTAATCATCATTTTTGCATTGTTGAAATGCAACCAGCGGAAATCAAACAACAATGTACCTTTCAAAATTTGTATTACGTCTGCACTGCTGCGGGCATATTTTATGTTATTTAACATTAAAATATGCCGTTGGAAGAAGAAAAAATTTATGCCAGTCGCTCGAAAATCTAGCACACCATTTATTAATTCTTTCTAACGCATTTTGATCATTATCTGTCATAATGCGATCATTTTTATGAAAAATGAAATATAAATACACAAATAAATTTAATAAATACACTTTACCGTTCATTTTTCTAATTTCACATACTTTTTCTTTTTCTCTGGCAATATTAGTATTAATGTATGTTTAAATCTTATTTTCAGATGAGAAATTAACTCGACATATGTGGGCTTTTACTGGAAGTGCGATATTGTGAAACGACAACCGGTAGCTATTAGTGACTCTTTTATGCATGAGCTGATCAGAATATCAGCACGACGAAAAGCGTACGATTGTGATTTTACTGCAATTTAAGTAAAACATCCTTGTTAAAAAGGTGGGATGTGCCGCATATCTTTGGCAATCACTCTAAGCTAAATATTGTGACAAATTTCGGAAAGTTATAGATGATTAGAAAAATCGTTTACACTTCATCTACTAGGTACGACATTCCTGATACATAAATAAATAGATGTATTCCATTATTGAACAAGTAATTTAAAATGTCATAATTAAAAAAGTTAGCGCCTAATCAATACAATTTACGTGTTTCTTACTTATTAACAGAAATTTGGCAGTTCATAGATAAATAAATCTATGCAAGCTATAATTTATTACATTAAAAACATTAGGAAAATGGGTGACTTAAGCGAACAAAATCAAATCCGTTTAAAGCCCTACTATTATAAATTATGACTCTGCTTGTTGACAGAGTGTAGTTCTGACCTAAAAGTGTGGGGAAATCTTTCTATCCATCAAAGCAATTCATAAAGAAATAGGTCAAATCACAAATACACGTAACATTAAATTTGACCATAATCCTCTTACCAATCAAAAAAATCCTGAATATGTGATTAGTTTCTAACCAATTAAAGCAAAAATAATTTTCATCATAACTTTATTGCCTAATGAGTCAAATTAAATTTACGAAATTTTAAATTCTAATTAAAATTAAATGCGCACTTGCATTGGCTTTCAATAGACCGAAAAGGAAGCACGCCATCTGAACTGATCAAAAACCAAATATGTGCTACCTGTAACTTTATAAGCGAAATGCATTTTCTTCACTCTAAAATATCTGATTTGCTTGCTACCTGCTCTCGATAAAGCCCTGCTGTCTGAGTATTTGTCTACACATTCTGTCTTCGAAAGCTGTTTTACAAAGGCGGGTTGATTGAAGAAACTTGCTTTCAGTCACGCCAAATCTGGCTGCTATGTCTTCAGGTAATCGTGATAATCTACTTTATTAATCGGTTTCAAACTGTTTTGAGTCTTGGTGTTGCCACAAATAATGAGTACAATTCAATAAGAATTTTACACAAAAATTGACAAATTCTGTTTATTTTACCTACTGATTTACATGCATCTACTCGGGAGATCGTTAAATAAAGAAACGTTAACACATAACATAGCTTTGGAAGGAGTTCTGAGCATTCACAACTGCTCTGGTACTAACTATATTCACCTTAACAGCCGGTAATTTTTTCACGCGGCCCTTTCAGGACCCACAAACAGTAATTATCTCCAATGGAAGCTTTATGCAACGCTGCACAGCACTTCGCCTGAAACGTTACAATTGAATAACCAAAAGGAGCATTTATTTTAGATTAATTAAATGAGCCTGAATAATTTCTACTGTCACATTAGAAATATACTCAAATAGATGTAAGAGTAAAATTTCCCGAGAAAGAAAAGCTTTATCTACATCATTGCCCAGGTGCATACAAGAGGGCCGTTATGCATCCCTCGCCGCCAAAATAGACGTAGTCTAGATCTAATCTGAAATTGCTGGTCTTTACATTTAATTTATTCTGGTCACTATAATACTGGCAGGAATTTTTTTCATAAAACGGTAATTCATTAATGGAATGCTGCTCAATGTTTTTTTCTTACGCAACATTCATTATGTCAAAAATGCTACGTTTGCTTTATTATATTATCATTAAACTCAATTTATGTACGGGGCTCTGGTTATTAAAATTTGAAAATTAATTTAGTTGTATAAATATGTTGAATATCACTAGCTCTATTGTTATGTAAAATTCTATTAAAAACCAAAACATGTATGCAGCAAGTATGTATTAGGTGTTGCGAACCTAGTAACAAATTAGTTCAGTTGTGACCAGAAGGATAAACCAAAGGCAGCATGAACGGAAAGTATAATCTCATGCACATTCGTTTCGTGCTTATGAGATTATACTTTCCGTTATCTACTGCCTTCATCACAATTTAGCTATCACTATGTTCGCAACACCTAATACATACTTGCATATATATTAGTTCTTCGCAACAAACAGTATTTAAACGTATGCAGCAAACAATAAATATATGCGGAGTATCACGACCTATGCATAAAATGACTTTTACGGACAGAAAATGTATCTTCCTTAAATCCTGCTAAAGTGCTTCGTCTCCGAAAGGAAAATGTCTACTGCAATTTGCCTTTAAGACGAGAGTTCAAGAGTATCTCGTCTGAAATCAATCTGCTCATCATCAATTCACACGAGAATTTCTAGTTAATAGAATATATCCAAGTTATTTTAAGGTAGAATGAATGTTTCTATGATCAGCTACTATATGCATGAACGAAAGTCATATTTTTAGTATGTGCATTAAACAAACTTGATTTATATCAAAACCTAAACATGAGGTTGAATTCTACACGAAACTGCATTTCCTTTGCTAACATGGGCATTAAACTTTTAACAAAAAAATGAAATTCCTTTCAATTTTAAGCTTTCCGTATAACAGTTAACCCATTGACTTTGGTTTATACGCAAAATTAAACTATCCAGTGACACTTGATTAAATTAGGTTAATAGAATCAATGATTTGTCAATTTCTGCCAAACGCCAAATGAAGTCGCAACAATAAAAATTGTAAACATATTCCGGTTAGTCAGTTGCACATACTCTCAAAAATAGAGAATCGAATCTCAATAGACACACAAATGTTGTAACAAGTAACTCACCAAAACTAGTTAGCTGGCATTTACGATGTGTCAAATGTCAGTTGCTATTGGCATGTTAAATATTACCATTGAAAACGGGCAAATGATGAGATTCGCAAGGTTTATAAACTGAAATTAACATATTGCCAATAAAATGTGACTTGGTGGCATTGTGTTTGACTTTAGGATAATTAAAGAATTTAATTGGTTTGCTTCCTATTCATGGTTGTTCTGCATTTTCAAACCAAACGAGAACAGACCATTCGATAAATTATCCGAATTTAGTCCGAATACGTCCATCTGCACTGGTCTGTTACTGCTCTCAATGTTATTAAAATTGGAGTTCGTGTTATAGTCAATGGGATTGATGCTTACTTCAAGCTCGCAAACATTATTTAAAGAATTGAATCTGATGTCATAGCAACATCTGAATTTCTTCTGTTCAAATTATATTCCTAATTGAGATATTACTTAGTAATATTTTCTAGCAAAGTCGTAGTTTGCCTTTAATAAAGTTTGGAATGAAACGTAATATAATCTGGTGTTGTTTGATATTGGGAGCGTTAAAAATTTTTACTTTTGTACTGAAAAAAAAGTTGGCTACAAAATTGTATATAACAAAGTTTAATATTTCAAAAGTTAAACCTTAGACGAATAAAAAGATTGATCCATTTCACTTTGATGCCACTAAATTAAGCTATGATAATGCAGGAAATTAATAGGTCTGTTACGAAAGCTTGACACTGTGTGAAGCATTTTAATCATGATGTACTTGCTTATGCTCTGAATGGAGTTCAAATTATTTTACAAGTAAAAAAACATCAAAAGTCCTTAAGGGCTCGGAGGAATTTGGGATAATTTGTTATGAAACGCTTTACTTCTTTAATTTAACTCAGTATCGACAATTTAATTCAGCAGTTGTTTGTCAAGGGTCACAAATCTTCAACAATTCCACCAAAAGGCAACATATTATATTATCCATACCGGAATGTTCCGAAACGTGGCTAGATCAGTTTAACATAATTGAACGAATTATAGGACAAACATTTATTCTGCATGCGGATTCTTCGTGATAATCTAATTAAAGGATTTTGGTAGGAATACCGTGTAAGACGAATTTATCACCGGTAAATAATAATTATACGTGTCTCTTGGTATTTGGACTAACAAAGGCACTTGTCCATAATCTGATGACGCGAAACAAGCAGACTTACAAATTGGAGCGCATGCTTTAAAAATTGCAACCAATCATCAACTCGACTATCCGCTAGTCAAATAAAATATTGTTAAAGGCCATTAGTAGTAGTTCATAGATGGATAGGCTGAACACGTTTTTCTCATTGTTGCACGGAGTACTTTAAATTGTGGAAATGGATAGAACCAATTGCAAATCATACGCTTTAAAATAATGATAGGAGATTAAGATAGGTGAAGGCCAGTAGCTGTTGGTAAGAAAGCAACATTGAAATAGATATTAATTATAAATTCATCTAATTGTGTATAATTCGACGAAAACATATTTGCATTTTAAACTAAATAAAATTATATTATTCAGTACAATTTAATTAAGTAATATTGGCATAAATAATTGAATAATTAGGTAAAATTAGTCATACAATAAGGTTAATTTTGCTAAAATTAAATATTCCTCTTTCGTTACATTGCTAAAAATAGAAATTTTACCTTATCGAACACATGCTGTGAAGAAAAGTCAATCGTGTTTTATTCCATTTTTTGCAAAATATCAACCAGCTGCCAACAACTGATTAGATAATGTCATACCTGTAATTTGACCGTTTTCTCAATGCCAGAAATAACAACATTTATTATGTTAGTCTTAAATATTATCATTAATTTATTTGAGGCTAATCCAATAATTTGATGAATTGTTTGCTGATAAAGAGTAAATTAATGCATAACCGAACTTCCATATGTTGGAATCTTTGCTGATGCAAATTCAATACGACCTTCTTTAACGATAAAAATAATCTTATTAGCTATGGACCACAAAAAATTAGACTTTGATTGGTTCGGATACTTCGATATTGACCTGAATATCAAAGCTTATACTAATTTTAACATTCGATAATCATCTGAGGTAAAGTTTCACTTGCGATTTCAACAACACTTATTTATATTTAAGCGTTTCATATCTAACTATTATATGGCGAAAACAATATCTACATTTATTTCTTTCTTTTCAAATTTATGTGGCTTAAGTCCAGGAATAATTAAATGGGGAATTTTCTGAGTATTTACTAATTGCATATGTACGAAAACTCATCTTCAATTCTGTGTGAAGTGTCCGAGCATCAATGTGGGGTAGGCTGGGTTCGGACAGATGAGTTTGAGTGTGAGATCGAAAATGATGGCGGACCGGAAGCAGACGTCGACCGATGGAGTCCTTTGTCGTTGATATTGAAATTCTGAAGTGTAGTATAGACCAGGATGGAGTCGACTAGATTGAAGCTAGAGTGCCTTGCAGGGATCACTGGCGTCCGTTGAACGAGGTTATGACTGATGGCTGACGAGGGGGAGTCGATGTCCGATGCAAACCGTTTGGTGGCCAAGCGGGCTTTTGAGTTTCCGGTCTTCAGCTGAAACAGAAAGGAAAAGGATTGGTTGAGCAAAACGTGGTAAAGTATCCACTATATGGATATGATAGATTAAAAATTGAGAATAGAAGTGGTATCAAGGAGTCAAGAGTGAGAGATTTAAAACCAGAGGGGAAAAGTGGAAATAAGATGTCAGCCAGAGGGATTTCGCCCTCCGAAAACTGTAAAGAGAATAGCCGGGGACGAAAAATTTTACGAATTAAGAAGGAACCAAATTCGCTTCCAATCGGTCGTTTCACAAAGAAATTTGTTAAAGAAGTACTTGTGGGCCGCCTTTTTAAATTCGTGCTGGGGTAGGAGCTTTATTTCCGTGGGAAGAGGGTTGAAGACACTAGATCATTTTAAAAACGCGATGAAGGATTTATCCTCGCAAAACTGATAGACTCAAACAAAGACAATACAATTATTTATTTCATTTCTATTCAAATTTTGAAAAATTTTAACTGCGGTTTACAATCAACCATATGCGTACATGACTAAAAATGTTAATTTCACAAAGGATTTTTAAGTTATATTTGTCTACCAAGTATACCTTTTGGTTGGAGGAACTTTGTCAGATTTCATTGTAGGAGGTTTTGTAGTTATTGTAAGAGGATTTGCAGGGTAGTTGTCCATTTAGTGATGCTATATCATTCCTACATTTGCCTGGTAGCTGATATTGAGATGCGAGCTTATGATTAGTCCCTGAACTTTTTCCGAAGGGTGATGTGAGAAAGCTAAGTCGAAGCCTCATTAATTTATTGAACACAATGTTGCTGTTGAGGCCCCAAACCTTTTCGAGTCTGAAAGCCCCATAGATGCCAGATCGCTGGAAGTCCTAAAATTCACAGTAGAGTCTGATAGGCTTATATTATTGCTTGCGTCACTTAAATTCAAGTCCGCTATATCCTGCACTAACCTACTCGTGTCCTCGAATTTACTATCGGTATCCATGAATATATGAGATAACAATTAAATCGATACTTACAGTTAGGCAATCGGAAAGTGAAAGCTGGAAACTGTTCCGCACAGTTATTAATCTAGAAAGATGTAAAACCTGAACCAAAGATGCAGACAAATACACCTGTTCCTAGGCTCTTGTTCCTTTCGGTTTTATATTAGAACAAAAAGGCAATTGATGGAGCACTATATTTGATAATGATGTAATCGTTTACTATGGAAAAAAATTTTAAATGCAGCAGACCAAAATTACAAAACCAGTCAAGGAGCGAGATACTCCAAAACTGAAAATAGCGCACAATTTTAAAATCAAGTATTTAAACAAAGAATGTTCTGGAAAATAAAAAGAAAAAATTCATTTTAAATAAAGATCGTTACAATCAGCTATGGTGGTTTAAATTTATCAGTCAATGTTATTTTACATAAGGCGGAGGATTTAACATCCTCTATATCCACCACCTTCTCAAAAAACGGCTAGCAATAGACGTAATCATAGTTCTTCGGCTGACCATGTATTCTTCCAGAACGAGTTGTGCATACTGGCGCCCCTGACGTTGTCATCTTGCCCGGTACAACATTCTCTGGTTCTTCAAAATCATTTGGTATCGACAAATAGTTTTCATGCTGTGATTCAGTAGAATAAGATTTTGCTATATTAGACAACGCTTCTTGAGAGTTTTGCATTTCATTATGTGCCTGCATGATGGGATTGCACACATCAGATTCGCCCATGGAACGGTCATTCGACGCATCTGTTAATTCAGTCATACCTTCAATCCAGATAAACTGGAGAATACAGCGATCCAACGTAACACAATCCTCAATGCCATTTATTTCTACGATGACATTCTTGTCAGCCACCCTCTTGACCTTGTATGGTCCTTTGTAAAATGGTGTCAGGCAGTTCTTCCTATTCTCATTAGTTATATACACAAGCGAAGACGATTTTAAATCAGAGGACACATAGCATTTGGTTTTAGCTTTTCTAGTCTTGGTCGGGGCCAAACAACCCATCTTGTCTCTAAGTGCTCCTACAAACCAATTTACATAACTAGAGGCCCGAACAAGACTACTTGGAGTTTCTATTAAAAGATCTCCAGGCAACCTTAATGGTTCTCCATAAACCAATTCTGCAATGGAAGTTCCTAATTGTGCTCTATATCTGTTGCGCATGGCGAGTAGTACTATAGGAAGATCGTGAATCCAGCTTGTTCCACTAGTACACCTTAATGCAGCTTTCAGTTCACGATGTAGCCTTTCTACCATCCCATTCGCTCGTGGGTTATACGCGCTAGTATGTATTATAGTGGTTCCCATGATATTGAGGGATCTTGCGATAAGCTCTGACGTAAATTGACTATCGCGATCACTAGTGACCTTTTCCGGAACACCATAACGCGATATCCAATTATGTAGAAACGCGAACAATACTTCTTGCGCTGTCATATCTTTTAGAATCGTCACTTCAAATTGACGACTAAATCTATCTACCATGGTCAGCAAGTATTTGTTTCCATTTACTTCAGGCATCTCGACAATGACTATGTGTACGTGTCTGAACCGTCCGATTGGTATTCCAATGTACTTTATCTCGGTTCTGGTATGTCTCCACACCTTACACGTTTGACACTTGGCACAGGCTCTTACCCATACCCATATGTCTTTAGACATGTGCGGCCATACGTATCTGTCGTTGATTAATCGAATGGTGGCTTTAATGGATGGATGACCCATGTCATGTAACACTTGGATAATCTTGGCCCGTAACTCCAATGGCACATATGGTCGCGACTGAGTTCTAGATGTTTCGCATAACAACCACTTGCCACTTATAAGTTTACTAACATATCCTGGTCTTTTGGACAATACTAATGTAAAGGGATCCGATCCTTGCGCTTCCTCGATTTGACTAACGAAATCGTGCATTGATTCATCTAAATTTTTCAATGGACCTTGAAATATCAGCTCGACATCAGCTTCATTCGGTCGGCTAAGTGCATCGGCTACCACATTTTCTTTGCCAGCAATATGAGACACAGTGAAATCGAACTCTGCTAACCGTGTTATTTGGGAACTTACTCTACGAGAGTAATTAAGCCTAGCTGTTTTACCAAGTATGCTGATCAATGGCTTATGATCGGTCAATAACTTAAACTTGTGCCCGTCTAAGTAATGCTCGAAGTGTAGCACTGCGGCATACACTGCTAGAAGCTCTATGCCAAACGTATCATAACGTTTTTTCTCGATCATTAAGCTTACGGCTATAAAACCCAATCGGTCTTACTACGTCCTGATCTCTTTGCTGTAGCACTGCCCCAATGCAACATCTGAGGCATCTGTGATTAGTTCGAAAGGTTTTTCCCAATCTACAGGTGCTAATGTGGTTATGTCACTTAACATTTCCTTGGCCTTTTGGAAATTTTCTCGGTCATCTTGACTCAAGTTTATAGGTCAAGACTTCTTGATCGTGCTCTTTTCACGAGTGAGATGGCTTGTTAACGATCCAAGAATTCCAGCTAGACCTGGAATGAATCGACGATAATAGCTGATCATGCACAAGAACCTTCGCATCTGGCGTACGGTTCGGGGTTCCGTTACGTCCTTAATAGCTTGGACCTTATCTTCCAAAGGTTTAATTCCGTCTTTGGAAAGTATATGACCAAGGTATTTAACTGAAGAGCAACCGATATTACTCTTATTAGGTTTGACCACTAATCCATATTGTTCCAGCCTGGTCAAAACCGTTTCCAAATGCGTACGATGTTCGTCTCGTGAGCGACTAAAAACTATTATGTCGTCTATATATACCCTCGCAAATGGACAATTCTGAAGGATTTCTTCAGCCAAACGCTGGAATGTCTGACTGGCATTTTTCAAACCAAAAGACATTCGAAGTAATTCATGCGATTTCCCTCCTGGAAATCTGACTGCGGTGAGTGGTATCGAACTTTCTTCCATTGGTACCTGATAGTATGCTTTCTGGAGATCTAAAGTTGAATAAACCTCATATCCCATTATATTTCCGAGCAAAGTACTCTGGTTAGGAAGAGGATAAGAATCACCCTTCGTCACTGAGTTTAATAGACGATAATTCCCACAAACCCTCCATTGACCCGGTTCAGGTTTGGGAACTACCACTATTGGGGAAGCAAAATTTGAATTTGACCTTCTACAAATCCCCTCTTCGCGCAATTGGTGAAATTCTGACAAAGCAACTTGTTGCTTGTGTTGTGCCAATAGTTGAGCCTTTGGTGAACAAGGCAACGGAGCCACCAATTCTATTTGGTGTTCTACTCCTGTCTTCAGACCTATCCTTTTGGCATTGAAAGGCTGAAACACTGCTAGGTGCTTCTTGATTATATCGGCAAATCCATGTGCGACTGATGGACGAGGTAAGAGGACTGTTCTAACTGCCGACGTGTTAGAATCAGTAGGTGTTGCTATCCCTACGCCTTCTGCGATAGTCATAGCCTTGGGGTCTAATGTCAGCTTGAAATGTGTCAAGAAATCCATGCCAATGATATGGTCCTTGACATCGGCTACTAGAAAATTCCATCGGAAGGAAGATTTCTGGCCTAATGTTACCGACATTTCTTTCATCCCTTTTACTCCAATCGGACTACCGTTAGCGGCCCATAGTTGATAATCAAATGTGGGACAATCTGCTTCCCCCACGTCTGACCTAACTATGCTTACCTCAGCACCCAGATAATTCATCCTTAATAATGAACTTGTTGCTGGACAATCCGTCAATGTTTTCCAGATCTCCGCTTAGTGAGAATCGTACTCTCTTGCCTTCTATTTCGATGCTATTTGTTCTAGTCGCATCTTTAGCTTTGAGTATGCCTTTTAAAGGCATATCTGGGAGCCTACTAGCGGGGGTTTTGTCCTTTTCCCGGTGATGGATTTCTCTCAACCGGTTTTGTGCTTCCTTTCCATCTGGGACCACCTAATCGCGGGTAAATACAATTCTTACCTTGGCACTTCGCACTGCGTCCGTATTCGCAATGTGCCTTACACCATCTGCGTGGCCCTTCGAAGCGTTGACGCAAGTGACTCCCTCGACGTCTATTATACTTATCCTGACTCTGAAGTTGTGCAATATCACTACGCAAGCTAGCATCTTCTCTACATAAGAAACGCAAAGTTTCTTGTATAGTCAGGTGGTTTTCGGTATCTGCCCTGACTGGCTGCATCGTTACAGAATCTGCCATTACAGCATGTACTTGTGGTTCTTGCTGTTTATACACGCCGTCTAACCCTCTGAGTTTTGTTGGCCAATCTATGTTCATTTTGTCAAATACTTCCATTGTTGTTCTGAGCCTAATTGGTAGCTCAGCTGTAAAAATGGAGTTGACTACATCTCTAGATATATTCAACCTGAAAGCTTTTGTGCAAAGGCGTTCATAAAATTTGGACGGTAATTGACGCTCCATTTTTTCTAAGCGTAATAATTCGCACATTTGCGCTGATCTTCCAGGCTGATATCTCTGTTGAATTTCAGCCATTAATAACTCAAATGCATTGTACGGCTTTTCTTCTACAGTTGTCTCTGAAATTTTCCAAAGCATTTCGGAAATTTTCAGGCAATGCCATCCATGCTGCAACAAATTTCTCCATAGGGTTTACGATATTATAAGCACTGAATATCATTTGGGCATCTCCTACCCAACTTGAATGTTTTTCTGATTTATACTGTGGTAGACTTAAAATTCTTGGACTGGCGCGGTCGCCAAATTTTGTTGAGGCCCTTAACCTATTCGTGTCTGTAAGCCCCATAGATGCCAGATCGCTGGAAGTCCTAAAATTCACAGTAGAGTCTGATAGGCTTATATGATTGCTTGCGTCACTTAAGTTCAAGTCCGCTATATCCTGCACTAACCTACTTGTGTCCTCAAATTTAATATCGGTATCCATGAATATATGAGATAACAATTAAATCGATTTTTACAGTTAGGCAATCGGAAAGTGAAAGTCGGAAGCTGTTCCGCACAGTAATTTATCTAGAAAGATGTAAAACTTGAACCAAAAATACAAACAAATATACCTGTTCCTAGGCTCCTGTTCAATGTTATTTTATATCAGAACAAAGACAATTGATGGAGAATTATATTTGATAATGATATAATCGTTTACTATGGAAAAAATGTTAAAATGCAGCAGACCAAAATTGCAATACCAGACAAGGAGCGAGATATTCGAAAACTGAAAATAGCGCACAATTTAAAAATCAAGTATTTAAACAAAGAATGTTCTAGAAAATAAAAAGAAGAAATTCTTTTTAAATAAAGTTCGTTACAATCAGCTATGGTGGTTTTGTGTGAACCAGAAATTCAAAATATATAAATCCAGAATGTTTTGGCTGAATCGTTATGTTAATGATTGCAAGAGGAAGAAGATGTAAATCCAGAATTTCTTAGCAGTGTAGTTTAGAGTCACTATTAATTGATGAATAACACACAAAATATAAATCCTGGCTTTGAGCGTATTGCGCATGGATGTCTTTTATTATTAAACAAAACTGTAAACGCCCTAGCTTCAAGTAAATTAACAAAGGGTTCCTCTAATAAGATTGAAGCTGTACAAAGAAAAGTTGTGAAACAAATTATTCCTATCTCCTGCACTATATACGCCACTAGATTACAGTTTGTATCACTGCATCCTTTATGGCTTCGCAGGATGTTCTATTGCATTAAAGCTTTCCATTTGAACCAGTGGACTGGTGCCTATATAAACCCAATAAGAAGGAGTCATGAAGTTGGAACTAGATCTGGTCATTTTGCAATATCTCCACCATTGGTGGGGAATGTTGCGAGTGTTGAGGCACCTAACCTATTGGTGTCTGTAAGCCCCATAGATGCCAGTTCGCTAGATGTCCTATTATTCACAGTAGAGTCTGATATGCCTACATTGTTACCAGTGTCAATTAGATTTAAATCCGTTAGGTCCTGCCCTAAATGAAATACATCTTCTAATTTAATATCGGTATTCATGATCAAGAATTATGATACTCAAATTGACACTTACTTATGGCGTTAGGAAGGTGAGAGTTGGAAAGCTATATCTTCAGCAATAATCTGCTTTGACAGTGTACGTGACCCACAATAATAAATAAAATTACCTGTTCCAAGGCTCCTCCTCAGTGTTATATTATATCAGAACACAAGACAAGTGTTGGAAGATTATATTGTAGAAAGCTTTTTAATGTTTATAATGGAAAGAAATGTTAAAATGCAGCAAACGAAAATCTTCAACCAGCCCAGAAGCGAGATACTCAAAAACTGAAAATAGCGCACAATTTTAAAAATCAAGTCTTTAAACAAAGAATGTTCTGGAAAATAAAAAGAAAAAATTCTTTTTAAATAAAGTTGTTACAATCAGCTATGGTGGTTTAAATTTATCATTCAAGGTCATTTTATATAAGGTGGAGGATTCAACATCCCCTACACGAGCAAGCTATTCTCTTTTTCAAAAATTTACAAAATTTGCAATCAATTGCCAAAGGGGCTTAGAAAAACGCCTCCATCTAAGATGTCTTTTAAATTTTTATCTACCGAACTAGAAAAAATGTACAATCCTGCTGATATTTTAAATTTTGATTATGATAATACTTTCTCATGGTTAAATAAAAGACAGGATTAATTGTTTTTTATCAGCATAACTTCTCGAGATTCTATCTTCAAGTTTTGTATTATTAAAATTTAAATGTTATGCATTATATCATCATGTTAATCAACAAAACATACAATTAATTACTAGTCATGGTTCCTTTTTTTGCAAAATGTTACACTCGAATTATACCTTAAATTTTCCTATTTTTGATGAAGAATCTACCACTCTTTACAGCCGTACTTTCTGATGCTGATAAATTGTACAGTACAACTAATTGCACATATTTATGTGATGTGATATCTTTTTATATTGTACATTGTCCAATTTTATTATTTGATGGAACATATGTGGTTTGAATCCAAATAAAGATATTCTATTCTTTCAATCTATTCTTTAAATGCCGTACGACGTTACAACCTTGGTTAGAGTGCCATAAAATAAAGAGTTAGTACTGTTGGGGGCCCTTAACAGAGCCGGTCTTGCGTTCTCTGGCAAATGCTGAGAAGTTCCGTAAGTGTATTGTGTCCAGATATACTCCTAGACTCTTGAGACCAGCTCGGGTTTACTTGGGTTGGGTTCTTTATGTTGTGGCGTTGGAATCTCGCTGAGTAACTTCGTTGAAGTTCTACAGTAATTGGCTCGTCTCTCTAGTTGTACAGCAACAAGATTGGCGTTACTGGTATTACCAATGTTGGTAAAGCAAGGCCAAAAATCAGCGTATGTGAAAGGTGGCAAACAGCATGTCAGAGATACGCACAGTAGAAGGGAAGCGCGACAACTGAATTGCATGGTAAATTCACAGTGCTTTAATGACCATGTAATAGCCATATATGGCTACTTGCACATTATTGGTTAACGGCAAGTTTTGCTTTTATTCTGATTGATGCAGCGTAAATCGAATTGAATTTAATTTACGCAATATGTCAGCAATTGCTTTGTGCCGTTACATCACTTTCCTCTGAAAAAAAGAAAAAAATTCCTCTCGGCGAGATTAGATAAGAAATGCATGGCAGTGTTCGAACCAAGTTAAGTAAAAAAACAACGTACCATAAATGCTGGGCTTAAGTATGCTTGTTGGTTGCTTTAACAAAGATATGATGCCAAGTAACCACTAGGAATTGCTACACAAATTGTTAGCTCTAGTAGTCGGTCATATCGCGTGTGGCAAAATAGAGCAGTCTAAGATTTGGAAGACGCAGCGTGAGGATTTCGAGGTAAATCGCCACTGAAGTTGCAGATTTAAGTAAAAACCTAGGCGGACTGGATCGTCGTCAATGTGTTTGTATACGACCAAAGGAGATAGAGTGTGTCCTCGACGTTGTGGTCATGATATTTGAAGAATGGTCTTTGTTCAATTGATTAATTTGAGGTATGTATTGAAAATGGCCTGTACCATGATATGAAGCTGATAACTACTTAGTGTTGCTACACGAAAGCGTTAGCTCCATGTAGCTGGTCATACCAAAATACGCAGTGTGATGTCAGGTGTGAGACATACATTATAATGTAAAAATATATACATGAAATCAAAGGTAACTGCAAAAAAAATATGTACACGAACATTGCCTCAAAGATGGCATAATACCAAGATGGTTTTGAAACGATCCGATGAGAAGCAAGTGCCTCTGTCAGTGATGACCTCATTGGGAACACCATAATTGGATTTCCATGCAGAGGTAAAACTGTTAGTTACTTCTTCTGCAGAAATAGTGCGAAGAGGTAATGCCGCAGGCCACCGTGTAAATCTATTAATCATAGAAGGTAGCTGAAACTTTTAACTTTTGTCAGATGAACTATGTCGATGTGGACGATGGCTAGGCGAGAAGTAGTTCGGAAATGTTGCACCTTAGAACGAGTGCGCTGTGTGGTCTTGTTTTTCTGGCAAATGGCACACTCGGAGACCCATCGTTTAGCGTTCTACCTAAGTCTGTGACCCTAGAAACGATCTGTGAGAAGTCAGACAGTCGTTTGGCTTCCTGGGTGAAAAATTGAGTGAATGAGTCGAAACTTGAAGGCTGGTCTGTGGTGTTGGGCTGCATTACCCGTAGAGTAAACAGTTGGTAAACCTTACAGTTAAATACTGTTTGTTGCAGAGAACTAATATATATACAAGGTATGTATTAGGTTTTATTATTAATGCTCCACATTCTTCTACCAAATATATAGTGGTTAAAGGGCGTAATACCGGCTCCTACTGATGAGTCGCCAGTAAGCACAGAACGAATGTGCATGAGATTATACTTTCCGTTCATGCTGCCTTTGGTTTATCCTTCTGGTCACAACTGAACTAATTTGTTAATTGGTAAGCCTTCCTACAGACGGCATATGAACTTGGTTGGGTGACGGGCCACTGATATTTATATGTGAATTTCACCGCACTGTTTTGTTCGCAGGAGGGATGGCGTTAGTGCAGGTTCACTGAGTGTCACGGAGTTGACAGTGAATGGCGACGGCGAAGGTGGTTGTAGCGAAACGTATGACCTGGAAAGGGAATCTCATTGAAGTTCTGTTCGCCTTTGACGTGAAAGATGTCGAATTGTCATTCTTTTAGACGTGACAGCTGTCTTTCTACTCTAGCAGTATTCTTAGCGACAGTGGAAGTCGCGTTTCGAAGTGCGCTTACTAATGGTGCATGATCTTTGAAAACAACAAATCTGCTACTGCCAATGATGCTGATAAAATGGCGCACTGCGTCGTGGATGGCGAGAAATTCTCGGCCGAAAGTGTCGTACCTCGTTTCTACTGGTTGGGGAGTACGCGAGTAGAAACTGATAGGCTTCCGAACTCCGTCGATCTCTTGTTCCAACGTGGCTCCAATAGCGAATTCAGAAGCATCTGTCGTGAGTAGAAATGGCTTTTCAAAATCTGGATGTGTTAGCATTGTGGCATTTGCTAACGAGTTGATGGCAAGTCGAAGTAATTCCTCGTCTTCGGATGACCAAGCAATGATGGAATTCTTGCTAAGTCCTTTTCAGTTCCGCAGGTGCCTGCACAAAGGATAAAGTTGTTTTGAAAGGCCCGGAAGGAACTTGCGATAATAGTTTAGTACTCCCAGGATTTTCTGCAACTCGCTCACAGTCCTTGGTGACTTGATATTATTGATTGAATTCGTCTTTGACGGCAACGGTTGAATACCTTGGGCCGTGATACGATGCCCTAAGAAGTCGACGGATGAAGTTGCAATCTGCGTCTTGTCACAGTTGATCTTGAGTCCGTGGTTGGATAAGCGTGAGAGGAAATTTCGTAGATGTTTCGCATGAGATTCTAGATCTGGACTGAATACCATAATGTCATCGAGATATGACATACAATAAGCAGAGTCGTCGCGAAGTATGTTGTCTGTGAATCTTTGAAATGTCTGAGTAGCACACTTAAGTCCAAAAGGCATGTAAAGATATTCAAAAAGGCCAAATTTAGTGATGACTGCAGTTTTCTCGATATCCTCTGGTGCTACCGGTATGTGATGGTAGGCTTGTCTGAGGTCAATCACTGAGAAGAAATTGCTGCCGTTGAGTTTTTCAAGTAATGTGTTGATATTTGGAATAGGATATGCATCAGATTTTGTCACTGTATTTAGCTTACGGTAGTCTCCACAGGCTCTGTACGATCCGTTTGATTTTGAGACTAAGTGCAGTGGTGACGCCCATGAACCTTTCGATGGTCTGATGATTCCCTCTTCCAAAAGCCTTGAGAATTCTTCTTGGGAAGCTTTCAGCTTAGCAGGGGCCAGTGGTCGCTTCTTGAGTGCAATAGGTTGTCCTTCTGTGACGATATGGTGCATCGTGTTAGAGACTCGTAGCTCTGACTTGTTAAGATCGAAAAGCGACTTGTATTTTTGAAGAGCTGCTGATATCTATGCTGAATGATGCACAAGGGTTGGCTGAATGACCAGTAACTCCAAACTCTCGGAGGCACGTGTCCAAAACTTTGCTCAAGTCCAGTGGAGGGGTCGATGATCTTTCGATTGACAAGATCAACAATAGGCCGAAATTTCAACAGGAAAGCAAGGCTTATTATGTTGTGTGAGACATTGGCAACAATGAAGTTTTAAACTCAGTATTTTGCGGTGTGTAAGCATTCAGGTTATCAATGCCGCGTTTTGCGTACGCAAAACGCGGCATTGATAATGAAGTTGTGAGTAAATTCACGCCGTAAACCTATGTTGAGTGTGCGATGCCGGCAGAAATAAGTAGGTATGGGCTATACTGTAGCTGTTGCAAGTACAACGCCTAGAGACACCTAGCCATTTAATCATACTTGAGAACTGAAACTGCTGCACCTGTGTCTACGATGAATTCTTCTACAGTTCTGAAATTAAGAAGATGCAGAAGTTCGTTTGGCTATTTAGACGGATGATACAAACAAGTAGGCTGGTCATTGCGAATGACATTGTCAATTTGGCATTCTATGTGGCATATTAGGCTTGGAAGAAAAGAGTCAACAGGAATATCAGATTATAAGACATTGCTTCCTAGTAGCGCCGTTGATGCGCAAAAAGTACGGTCTTCTATTTTTTGCGCCATACGTTTCCCGATCCTTATATTTCACTGCACCTATTTTTTGAGGTCTGTCTCGTCAACTGTGGAAATTTGGAATTCATTCGGGAATTCTTCCGAACGGCAGTGACGGACTTGAAATGAAGAAAAAACTTTGGTGATTATAGCACCAGTTCTTTGGGCCATATCTATTAAAAGATTGTGAGGATCTAGATCGCCGCCTACTGTTATTTCGTGTTTATGACGGAAAATGGGTCGTGCGCTCACCTGATTCAGCTCGGATTTCCCTATGATCTATTGAACTCGGTAACGAAAGATGATTCGTATCCTCTACCAAGCCAGAGTACTTTGCTCAGGGATATTATGGGGTATGAGGTATATACAACGTTAGATCTGCAGAAAGCATACCATCAAGTACCTATGGAGACAGAATCTATACCGCTCCTGGACAGAGAACATTGCAATATGAAAGCAAAACCTAAGGAAGTACAAGAACATGTTGAAACTCGCTCAGGAAGAATTCAACGTCAGACGAAGAACAAGGATTACGTCTACTACCAGACGCCTTTTTTGAGAAGGTGGTGTATGTAGAGGAAGATATTTCCTCAGACATAAAAGTCTTACTATTGTCAGGAGACTATTTAAACGTTGTGTTACTATGCAGACGTACCACTAAGCAACGACATTTCTATAAACTATGTTTAATTATTTTAGTAAACAAATAACGAAGTTAAATATTTACGAATCGTTAGTTGTCTGTTCTGTGTGCAGGACGCAAAATGATCTCTGTTAACTTGTAACAACTTTCTGATTTTATCATTACTATTTTGATTTTAGTAATAAATTTGTGTTACAACGAGATCAGGTTATTTGTTTGCGTGTATTATTTGCTGTGATTAACATGGAGGCTGTTCTTAAATTTTGAGGACAACTGATAATTTGGTTCACAAGGAAAACTTAACTGTTCCAAATAAGATGATCATACCGCATATATGGATTGTCCGGGCCTGACATCTCAGAGGCTCTCTTATGGTAATGACCAAAGGGCTTCCACAGGATTACATATTTAATTATCAAACGTTTACTCTAATTTCCAGGGAAATTCACATTATGTTATATTCACCGGCAATATGAGCTTTAATTTCTCTTGATATTTACTGAACTAATTTGTCTAGGATTGTTCTTTAATTTAGCTAAAATGATCAGGTCTGAACTTTGCCGGATTGGTAGAGAAAGATATTTCTTCTGGCAAAAGTATAGTAACAATTATTGATAAATTTAAACCATGGTGGCTGATTGGAACGAATATCATTAATAAAGAGAAAATTCGTTTACATTCTAGAACATTATTCATCTAAATCCTTTCGATTATATATACTACTGGCATGTGAGCAATTTGAATTTTTTGTATTTTTTACCTGACGTGCGTGATCTCTTTGGACTTCAAGTTTCCATCTGGTTTCTCGTATCAGTTTTTATACATTTTGATTCTCACAATTTATTACTGATTTGAAACAATTTTCCGTTTTAATTTTTGCATATTGGGATGGTTCAGGATCAGCTAATTTAATTGTTATGTTTTTCGTATCAAATCTCTTTCTAGATTAAGCATTCGATTTGCAGCGTTACGTAAGATGTACAGTCCTTCGCCTATTACTTGATTAAATAAGTATATATAATGTTGCGACTAACATGGAGGCTAATCTTAAATTTATGGACATTAATAGCATAGTACAGGGAGCTCGTTTTTACAGTAATATATTGTTGAGATAAAAAAAGAAAAATAGATAAGAGCAAAAAGTTGGCTGTTATAAGTTACCAGAGAAAATTGCTCAAGTCAGGCACAAAAATTGAATTCTCTATAGGTCCCTTGTACTTCGCAAGTAGTTGTTTAGTGTAATAACTAGATAGATTTATTTTCAAACCAAACATTACTTAGTACTATATTTCTCAGTAAACAAATCTGTAAACACTGGCTAAAAGGTAAATAGTGTTTCGTGTCCAAGGAAATATATTCATCTACAGGTAGTTAATCAACCACGCCCTCTACATTATCTGCAGTGGTACTACCGGTCCTTTTGGAGGTCATTCAGTTTTAAATGGGTGTGCGGTTCACATGTGAGTTGCTGTATAAAATAACCGTTTATCTTTTAGTATACATACTTTGTGCTTGAATAACTTTATTCTTACTGTAAACGCCCCGTCTTCAAGTAAATGCCGTACGACGTTACAAACTCGGTTAAGGTGTTCTGAATATAGATTTGTTACTAATAGGGGGCCCTCAAGAGGGCCTGGTCGTGCGTTCTCCTGAATTATTCAGAGTGTGAAGATGTCCTAGAGTCTTGGGTGGACTCTGGTTGTAATCACGATGTGGATAATGTCGTTCAGGTTCTGCAATTAATTGGCTCGTCTCGCTGGTTGTACCGCAACAAGATGAGTCACGGATGTAGCCAATTGTTGGTGAAACCATCAAATCACCAGCGTAGGTATTGACAACCGACAGAACGCACACGCGTAACGCAAAGCAGAATGCAAATGCGACAACTGACTTGCATGGTAAATTGCCGTGCTTAAATAGCATGCCATAGTAACTTATGTCTACTTGCACACTATTGGTTAAACGGCAAGTTTCGCTTTTTTCTCATCGGTGCAACGTAAATAAAATTGAATTTAATTTACGCAATATATCGGCCATTAAATTCAATTTTATTTACGTTGCACCAATGAGAAAAAAGCGAAACTTGCCGTTTAACCAATAGTGTGCAAGTAGACATATATTACTATGGCATGCTATTTAAGCACGGCAATTTACCATGCAAGTCAGTTGTCGCATTTGCATTCTGCTTTGCGTTACGCGTGTGCGTTCAATCGGCTGTCAATACCTACGCTGGTGATTTGATAGTTTCACCAACAATTGGCTACATCCTTGACTCATCTTGTTGCGGAACAACCAGCGAGACGAGCCAATTAATTGCAGAACCTGAACGACGTTATCCACATCGTGATTACAACCCGACAACGGGAGCAACAAGAACCAGAGTCCACCCAAGGCTATAGGACATCTTCACACTGAATAATTCAGGAAAACGCACGACAAGGCCCTCTTAAGGGCCCCCTTATCCGTCCTATTATTCCACATTCTTCTACCAAATATATTGTGGTTAAAGGGCGTAATACCGGATCCTTTTTCATTTATTTGGGATAAAAATAGATTAACATTTGAGTTTTCTTTCCCCTAATCGTGGTCTTCTGGGAATTTTGTTGGGTATATATTCGTGGATTTGTGTTGAATTTTTTTGGGGGATATAATATTAATTCATTGGCATCAAAGGCCAACGGGGCCTCTGTTCGTCTTTTCTACGTACAAAACGGTACCGTACGTACTCGACAGGCTCAATTGCGGATAATTTCAATTTTTGGAAGCAGTTACTGTGACGTGATTTTGTTCTGCGCTCATTCACCTGTGGAAGCTTTTTGTGAGTAAGCGTTTCGTTAAAATATATTTATATATTTTCATATTGCTTATAAATTTATGATTTTAAGATCCCGTAAGATTGTTAGAATGTCAGGTCCAATTTTAGATATTGATGTTCCTGTTTGGGATGGAGATAGTGAACTATTCTTTATGCGCGTAGACTCCGCTTTCTCCCCGTTTCCTGATTATGACAGTCATCAAAAACTGTCGAAGGTTTTTGCTAAACTACCTTCTGAATTGCAGCAACGGATTTATCCTAAGCTTGAGGCCATTAGGAAGCTACCTAATCCCATTTTGGGTCTACAAAACGAAGTAGAATCCTTGCTTGGGCCCACAGAGACTGAGCAGATAATAAACAAATATGCGCAGTTAGACATGCCAAATCTTGGCCCCATCGAAATACTGAGGGAATTACGGAAACGTTGGTATAAAACCAACATTTCTGACCATGAGGCTAAGGTTGTTTTTATTAACAATCTTCCACAAACATTAAAACTCTTTGCCAGACAGCTCCCCAACACTCTCTCTATAGATGACTTATCTGAGAGATGTGAGTTAGAATATAGGGTTTTGGAACCCAAAGTGAATCCATCAGCCTTTTCTTCACCCCCGCAAGATGATAGACACTCCTCTTTAGAGAGGACAGTGGCGAACATGGCTAAAGTTCTAGAAGGATTGGCCATTACCAAATCCGAGCTAAATCAAGTGAATGCTCGACCCAAATTCATTCCTAAGCCCAATTATAACGGTAGGCGGCGATCGAGATCTCCGCAATCCTTTAATAAATATGCCCCAAAGAACTGGTGTTATAACCACCAGAAGTTTTTTTATTCATGCCAAGTCTGTCTTTGTTGTTCCGAAGAATTTCCGAATGAGTGCCAATTTCCACAGCTGACGGAAAGGACAACAGACCGCAGGCACAAGGGTGCATCAGTATCGGGAAACGTCTGGCGCAGGAAGTAGAAGACCGTACTTTCTGCACATCAACGGCATCAACGGCGCTACAGGGAAGAAGCCAACTACAATCCGACATCCCTGTCGACTCTTTTCGTCCACGCCGAATTTTTCACATAGAGAACCAAACGGACAACGCCGGTCGCAATCACCAGCCTACTTGTTTGCATGACCCGGCCAAACAGCCCAACGAGCTTCTGCACCTTCTTGATTTCAAAACTGGCGAAGAGTTCATCGTAGACACAGGTGCGGCAGTCTCAGTTCTCAAGGGTGATTCAATGGCCGAGATGTCGCTAGGCGTTCTTCTCGCAACAGCTACAGGCGAGCCCATACCAACATATGGCTGCCGGTACCGCACACTCAACATAGGTCTACGACGTGAATTTTCCCACAACTTCATCATTGCCAAGGTCTCACATAATATAATAGGCCTTGATTTCCTTCTAAAATTTCGGCTCATTGTTGATCTTGCCAATCAAAAGATCATCGACCCCTCCACCGGACTTGAGCAAAGTTTTTGGACACTTGCCTCCGAGCGTTTGGAGTTACAGGTCATTCAGCCAACCCCAGTGCATCATTCAGCAGAGATATCAGCAGCTCTTCGAAAACAAAAGTCGCTTTTCGATCTTAACAAGTCAGAGCTACGAGTCTCCAACACGATGCACCATATCGTCACAGAAGGACAACCTATTGCACTCAAGAAGCAACCACTGGCCCCTGCTAAGCTGAAAGCTGCCCAAGAAGAATTCTCAAGGCTTTTGGAAGAGGGAATCATCAGACCATCGAAAAGTTTATGGGCGTCACCACTGCACTTAGTCTCTAAATCAAACGGATCGTACAGAGCCTGTGGAGACTACCGTAAGCTAAATTCAGTGACAAAATCTGATGCATATCCTATTCCAAATATTAACACTTTACTTGAAAAACTCAACGGCAGCAATTTCTTCTCAGTGATTGACCTCAGACAAGCCTACCATCACATCCCGGTAGCACCAGAGGATATCGAGAAAACTGCAGTCATCACTCCATTTGGCCTTTTTGAATATCTTTACATGCCTTTTGGACTTAAGTGTGCTACTCAGACATTTCAAAGATTCATAGACAACATACTTCGCGACGACTCTGCTTATTGTATGTCATATCTCGATGACATTATGGTATTCAGTCCAGATCTAGAATCTCATGCGAAGCATCTACGAAATGTCCTCTCACGCTTATCCAACCACGGACTCAAGATCAACTGTGACAAGACGCAGATTGCAACTACATCCGTGGACTTCTTAGGGCATCGTATCACGGCCCAAGGTATTCAACCGTTGCCGTCAAAGACGAATTCAATCAAGAATATCAAGTCACCAAGGACTGTCAGCGAGTTGCAGAAAATCCTGGGAGTACTAAACTATTATCGCAAGTTCCTTCCGGGCCTTTCAAAACAACTTTATCCTTTGTGCAGGCACCTGCGGAACCGAAAAGGACTTAGCAAGAATTCCATCATTGCTTGGTCATCCGAAGACGAGGAATTACTTCGACTTGCCATCAACTCGTTAGCAAATGCCACAATGCTAACGCATCCAGATTTTGAAAAGCCATTTCTACTCACGACAGATGCTTCTGAATTCGCTATTGGAGCCAATTTGGAACAAGAGATCGACGGAGTTAAGAAGTCTATCAGTTTCTACTCGCGTACTCTACAACCAGTAGAAACGAGGTACGACACTTTCGGTCGAGAACTTCTCGCCATCCACGACGCAGTGCGCCATTTTATCAGCATCATTGGCAGTAGCAGATTTGTTGTTTTCACAGATCATGCACCACTAGTTAGCGCACTTCGAAACGCAACTTCATCTATCGCCAAGTACCCTGCCAGAGTGGAAAGACAGCTTTCTCGTCTAAGCGAATGGCAATTTGACGTCTTTCACGTCAAGGGCAAACAGAACTTCATTGCAGATGCCCTGTCCAGGCCAGACGTCTCTCTACAACCACCTTCGCCGTCACCATTCACTGTCAACTCCGTGGCACTCAGTGAACCTGCACTAACGCCAACTCTACTGCGAACTGAACAACGCGGTGACATTCACATTCAAAGATCAATAGCCTGTCACCCAACCAAGTTCATATGCCGTCTGTGGGAAGGCTTACCAATTGTTTACTTCACGGGTACGCAGCCCAACAAGCCAGTTCTGCCAACCAGCCTTCAGAGATAAGTTTTCGATTCAATTCACTCAATTTCTCACCCAGGAAGCCAAGCGACTGTCCGACTTCTTACAGATCGTTTCTGGGGTCACAGACTTAGGCAGAATGTTAACGATGGGCCTCCGAGTGTGCTATTTGTCAGAAAAACAAGATCACACGACACACTCGTTCTAAATTGCAACATTTTCGAACTACTTCTCGCCTAGCCATCGTCCACATCGACATAGTTCATCTGACAAAGGTTCAAGGTTTCAGCTACCTTCTAACTATGATCGATAGATTTACACGGTGGCCTGCGGCATTACCTCTTGGCACCATTTCTGCAGACGAAGTAACTAACGGTTTTATCTCTGCATGGATATCCAATTATGGTGTTCCCAATGAGGTCATCACGGACAGAGGCACTTGCTTCTCATCTGATCGTTTCAAAACCACCTTGCGGTACATGGGATGCATCTTACGCCAGACGACTGCCTACCATCCCCAAGCTAATGGCATGGTAGAGAGAATGCATAGGGAACTCAAAGCTGCTTTAGCATCCTCGTCCATTAATGGCAACTGGGTCGATGCACTACCTTTAGTTCTGCTTGCCATGCGTTCCCGTACTCGTGAATCCATTAAAACGTCTGCGTCACAACTCTTGTATGGCATGGATCTACGCCTGCCTAGTCAGCTCCCACGTCTACTACCGGCACAAGATGACCCACAAGACGAAGCTACCCGCCTTCGACTTCATTTCGGTAACATGTCCGAACAGCAGCCGAGACATACGCCTCGTCCAGTCTTCGTTCACCCACAGCTCCACAGCTGCAAGAGAGTACTCGTTCGCAACAATAATGCTGTTGCACCACTACAACCAAAGTATCGCGGTCCTTACCCGATTTTTCTCAGACAACCAAAATACTTCATTATTATGCAAGGCGCTACACCGACATCAGTAAGCATAGACAGATTGAAACCGTTTATCGAACCACCTGATCCTGAGAGCGTTCAACCTTCTACACACGTCTCAGGCTCCGTCTGCCCACAATCTCAATATCCTGCTTTGTATAACGCGTAATTGATTTTTTAAACATTAACATTAACTATCAAAATTTTTTTAACCTTACGTTATTTTTCGTATTTGTCTCACGTGGCATAACCAGCTGTTCTTAGCTAACAATTGTGTAGCATTTTTGAACAGTTCTTTGGTATTATGCCATCTCTGAGGCAATGTTCGTGTACATATTTTTATGCAGTTACCTTTGATTTTAATGTATATATTTTTACATTATAATGTATTTCTCACACATGACATCACACTGCCTATTTTGGTATGACCAGCTACTTAGAGCTAACGCTTTCGTGTAGCAACACTAAGTAGTGATCAGCTTCATATCATGGTACAGGCCACTTTCAATGCATATCTCAACTTTATCAATTGCACAAAGACCACTCTACAAATGTCATGACCACAACGTCGAGCACTCTAGCTCCTTTGGTCGTATACAAACACATTGACGACGATCCAACCTGCTTAGGTTTTAACTTAAACCTGGCAAAATTTCAGAGGCGATTTACCTCGAAATCTTCACGCTGCGGCTCCCAAAACTTACAATGCTCTATTTTGCCTCACGTGGTATGAACGACCACTAGAGCTAACAATTTGTGTAGCAATTCCTAGTGGTTACCTGGCATCATATCATTGTTGAAGCAACCAACAAGCATATTTTAGCCCAGCATTTATGGTTCATCATATTCTTGCTTAACTTGGATCGCACTCTGTCATACATTTCTTATCTAGACTCGCAGAGAGGAATTTTTTTTCCTTATTTTCAGAGAGGAAAGTGTTGTAACGACACAAATTAATGGCCAACATATTGCGTAAATTAAATTCAATTTTATTTACGTTGCATTCTGCTTTGCGTTACGCGTGTGCGTTCTGTCGGCTGTCAATACCTACGCTGGTGATTTGATAGTTTCACCAACAATTGGCTACATCCGTGACTCATCTTGTTGCGGTACAACCAGCGAGACGAGCCAATTAATTGCAGAACCTGAACGACGTTATCCACATCGTGATTACAACCCGACAACGGGAGCAACAACAACCAGAGTCCACCCAAGGCTATAGGACATCTTCACACTGAATAATTCAGGAGAACGCACAACCAGGCCCTCTTAAGGGCCTCCCTATCAGTAACAAATCTCTATTCAGAGCACCTTAACCGAGTTTGTAACTTCGTACGGCATTTACTTGAAGTCGGGGCGTTTACAATAACTTAATAGATTTTTTTCAAACCATACATGACTTGGTACTATATTTCTCAGTAAACAAATCTGTAAACACTGGCTAAAAGGTAAATAGTGTTTCGTGTCCAAGGAAATATCTTCATCTACAGGTAGTTAATCCACCACGCCCTCTACATTATCTGCAGTGGTACTACCGGTCCTTTTGGAGGTCATTCAGTTTTAAATGGGAGTGCGGTTCACATGTGGAGTTGCTGTATAAAATAACCGTTTATCTTTTAGTATAAATACTTTGTGCTTAAATAACTTTATTCTTACACTCCTTTTAGGCGTCCCACTTGAATAATCTGCCACACTAATAGTGTACTTTCTTATACTTTCTAAAATGGTTCTCGCAGAACTTGGTCGTAAGATAACTGCGGCGTTGCGTTCATTGGGAAACGCTACTATAATTAACGAGGATGTATTAAATAATCTGCTTAAAGAAATTTGCACAGCTTTAATAGAGGCAGATGTAAATATTCGTCTTGTTAAACAACTTCGTGACAATGTAAAAAAACAGATAAGCTTCGACGAGATAGCAGCGGGAATGAATAAACGCAAGATTATTAACTCGGCCGTTTTTAAGGAGCTTGTTAGACTTGTCGATCCAAAAGTGCCTGCATGGCAGCCACAGCGTAATCTATCAAATATAATAATGTTCGTCGGTCTACAAGGAAGTGGTAAAACCACAACTGCCACAAAGTTGGCATATTACTATCAAAAGAAAGGTTGGAAGACTTGTATGATTTGCGCGGATACTTATCGAGCTGGTGCATTTGATCAGCTGAAGCAGAATGCAACCAAAGCTAGAATTCCATATTTCGGATCATATACAGAAACGGACCCCGTTGTTATTGCTCGTGATGGTGTAAAGAAATTTACTGATGACCGTTTTGAAATAATTATCATTGATACTAGCGGTCGTCACAAGCAAGAGGATTCACTTTTTGAAGAGATGCTTCAGGTAATTTTGTACTACTGAAAGCATGTCTATTCTTCAGAATGCATATTATTCATGTTCATTAATTTTTGTTTAAAAATGTATGTGTCATTGATTTCTAAGTGATCTGCTCGACATGTTACACAAAATTACCGTTTCCAATAATAATAAACTTATTTGGCAATTTATTTCTAGCAATATTGTTTGTAAATATTGATAATTATGACATGAATTAGTTTTTGTTACATGTACCTTATAGTTATGGAATTTAACGGATGTTTTTTCTGAAAAGTATTCCGTTTTTAATTTTGCTGACGTTGCTGATATTTTCCTAGGTTATGCTAATTGTCAAGTCTTGGCGTTTATGAATTGCTCCTTTTGAAAATGACATGGTATATGTTAAAGACCTCAAAAAGTATTTTTGATATTCAAAAAGGCTTGTTTATTTTGATAATAAGGTATCAAATGCAATCAGTCCTGATCAAGTTATATACGTCATGGATGCGTCTGTAGGTCAGGCTTGTGAGGCGCAAGCGAGTGCATTCAAATCGAAAGTTGACGTATCTTCCGTAATTGTTACCAAATTGGACGGACATGCCAAAGGTGGGTTTTTTATTATTGACATTTTGTTACATTCATCCCTTAATCACAATAAATGTCATTGTTGTATATATACACAATTGAAACTTAAATTATGTTAAGGAGACATAAGGCTGGCTTAGTTATATAACCAGATAGGTTCATTGTGACAATACTATTAAACTGAAAATATAACATTGTTCAAGTTTGCGTTCCTCCGTAGTTCTAACCTTCAATCGTCAATTTTTGCATAATGCATTTATATTGCCATGCTAAATAAGTGCACAAACGCGTGTCATCCTTGTTAGAAATTTCTTGTTGAAGTTTATATTCAAGGTTATATAGTTTACTGCGGCTGACTCCTTTTGGAGGATAAGCCGGCTCCACATTTCATGAAATTTCTTGGGAATTTATCCTTTCGATTGTATATAAATATTGTTAATAGCCTCGAAAAAGCTCGGTAAAATCATATTCGAGATTTTATAAACTTAATACTAATTTATATTAAGAAACGTTTTTCCGTGAGCTCAGGAAATCTTGACTAAGAACGATTATCATTACTAACGCAATAAATTTATGCTTTTCAATGCTATATGTCGCTTAAACTCCAGGTTCTTCTCACATCTTACAATTGGAACATTTAGCAGTGTACCTAGTTAGTTCGCAACGGGCAACCGACACTAGTGCTTGCTCATTATATATTGTTGTAAGTATTCCACAGTGTATTATTTTGACACAATATGCAGTAGGTTGAAACTCTCCTTTCAACGTGAAAGGGGCTCAGCCAGAAATAAAGTTGTTTTAGCAAAAGCTATCTGTGATTAAAAGCTATAAAATTTCGCGTATGCTAAATTCCGCGAGCTCAAAAGAGTTTTAAGCATTATGGCTATTTCCATCAAAATACCTGGTTTCTTATGTTGCGCAAATGAAGATTAAGCATGAGCCTATACTCAGTATCCCTCAATTGCGATAATGAATTTGAAGCAACGTTGATGCGCAGTAACTATTTATAGCTATATGCGAAACTCCGACTTGTCGGTGGCTATTGCCCTAACTTGAGCTAAAAATAAATTCCAAATAAATGTTAACAAATTCCAACAACCGTAATTACGACAAAAATATAAAGATATTCTAAAGTCAAAGCTAACTGGTCTTGATGGCGAAAATCCGAATTTACTTTGGTTCAAGTTCCACTGTGCACAATGCAGGTACTAATGTATGTAGCATTGCAGGCCTCCGTAGAAATAATCATTGGCTCTTTGTATAATCTTTGGAGATACGCGAATCAAGGCGACAAATTTCACCTGACTCGGCTCATAACAATACTCGTCGCAACTTCAGCGCAGTGTAAAAGCCGATCTAGAATCCTTTCGGACTAGAAAGGCTGAAGAAATTGATGAAGCGTTCGCGTCAGGTAATAGTCGCTGTTTGTTCCAACTTATTCGCGCCACAGGTCCGAGAAAATTAAAAATTAGCAAAACTATAAAGGATAGTAACAACCTTTTAATAACTGATAAATAAGTCGTCTTGATAGGTAGGCTGAACACTTAGTAAGTCAATTTTCTTGGACACCCGTGTCAGTTCTGATTCTCGCAAGCGTGCCTGTATCAACAGTGTGGAATGTTCGTCTGGATGAACCATCAAAATTAGAAATACGGGATACAATCCTATTTCTTAAACGTCGCAAAGCCGCGGTCTCATGATTTGCTTTCGTGATTATTTAAGGATGGTGTCGATATAATTTCGGGAGTGTTGACTAATCTCAATTGTACTATATCGAATGGGGAGACCGTACCACTTCACTCAAGTCGTGTCTAGGTTATTTGCTTCGATTATCCTACGTCATCTTAGCGCTTACGTGAATCACGCACTATAGAAGAAATGGCCGGATTCCGCTAAGGACGATGATGTATAGATAATATTTTTACTTTATGGCAAGTCCTTGAAAAGCGACATTTATATCACACTCTCACCATAGCCGTCTTTCTGGACTTCAAGGGTGCATTTGACTCGGTGAATCGCAATGTTTTATTCCATATTTTGTCGAAAAGTGTGCTCACAAAATTTGTTATTATTATACGCACTCTCTACAAAATACTTTGGTCGCGTTAATGTCTACAACGTAATAACGCACAACTTTACAACCATCAGTTGTGTTCGAGAAAGTTGTCAGCGTTCGTGCATTTCGTTTTCTTATGAACAACACTCAGAATGCAGGTGTTGAAGTTCTCCCGGGCGGTAAACTAGTCGATCTTGACTATGTTGACGATATCGTAATATTATTCTACAATCGATATGCTGCTCAGACCACTTTGAATAGATTAGAAGACGTTATTCCGTCTCTTGGTATGAAATTCACACCCTCTAAATGTAAGATACTTTTACAGGATTAACTACCGTTCACTCCAACGCCGCGACTGCAGAGTAAAGATCTAGACATAGTTGAAAGGTTTACATATCTTGGAAGCTCTATCAATAACTAAGGCAATATGTCTGACGAGGTGAGAATAAGAATCGCGAAAGCTAGAGTAGCATTCTTCAACCTTCGCCATTTATGGGATAACGCGACTAATTCACATGTAGTTTTACTTTACGCTAGTGAAACTTGGTCTTTTGGAGTTGAGGATTTAAGACGCTTACAGGCATTCGACCATTGTTGTTTGAGAAGCATAGCAAATGTTGGTTACCAACAATGAATAACCAATGCTGGCATCCGTAGACGTATTTTTGGATCTGACAACAAGTGCTCGTTAGAGAAAAACAAGTAAGGCTTCATCAATTTTGTTGGTTCGTTCACATTTTGCGTATGCCCTCAATTCGATTGCCCTTTAGAGCTCTGTTCCTTCATCCAGCACCAGATTGGCGTAAGGAACAAGGTGGAAAGATTTTGAAATGTCCGAAGCGGGTGAAGTCACATCCAAATTGGGTAGTATAGAACCCACTCGTCTGTCCGGATGGGTCCAGATGCGCATCATATTTCTTCGAGATATGACGTCGAATCGAGCTCAGTAACTTTTTTACTTAGTAGGACAAAGTTAACTGCGAGGTTTGTTTTGTTTATGACGTGATACAGTGAAAGCCACCAGGCGGCTGTACTGCTGATGTCGCCTTGGCCTAATTCTGACTTGGTCATAATAGTGATGTGTAGGGGTTTATTTTTCCTCACTTCCGTGAGTTATCTTGATAATTATACTCATAGTAACTAAGTGATCTTCTCTCGTAAATCTAACTCATAATTTGTCTATATTATTATTCTTATTATATATATATATATTCGCTTAATATGATATGGCAATGAAACAGTCACTTGGCTTTTGTATTGGTGTGTGTGTGATGATGATGGGCTAAGAGCCTTCAATCGCTGTTGTCATATTCTTGGACACATTCTGCCTAATGGTCGGCAACGATAACTTCATCCTTTGTGCTATCAAGATAAAGCCATACTATTTAATTTGAGGCATCTAGTTGTTATGTTGGTCAATCGATTCTTAGTTTCAATTGGAGCATGGAAAATCAAATACAAACGTGTCAGATGCGAGGGCACGTTTCAGCTGTTGACGGGAAGTAGCCACTGATAGCTCAAGAACGTGTTTCTGGCCTGTCAATCTTTTCTGTTGTATTTCATAAAAGATATGAAAGATGCTAAAACATTGCCTTCATTATAAATTTTTTCATGTTCGGTGGGGAGTGTATATGCAGGAAGATCTGAACGAGTGATTTGGAGAGATGAAGTTGTGATGCTCGATCCAACTATCGTGGTATAGTTTTTGTACTGTCAATAGTTACATTTGCTATTTTATACTAGCGTGTTTGGAAGAAGCGAGGAAAACATCCAATAATTCTAGGATAAAATATTCACTCAATGAAGCCGGTATTAGTTATTCATTGTTATTGGTTTTTTTTAGAAATTCGTCTGCTTTCGACTCGGTGACATATAAGATATTTTGTCGAGAAATGTTTGCATATAATTTCATAGTGAAATTGTTTGATTATTTATTGTAATTTACTGCTTCCATGGCATATATAAGCAGCGATGCCGATCTGTATGGATACCGCCCATTTTTGCGAATTTATTAATTGCATCGTGGATGCATTTGTTCAAGTCTCATAAGCGCTCTGAGTTCTTTTCTCGGAGAAAGAAGGTACGAAACTTCGAAACCAATTACTGGCTTTTTGATCGTATCGGCGTCATTAACACGAACCCCAATGGTAGTAACATCATCATCATGCAGGGCCATTAAAAACAAAAAGTGACTAATATTTCACTGCCATATAGCTATGGTTATATGTAAGGGAATAAAGTTATTTAATTTGAAGTAGAGATGAGTTCCGTTATACTGTGCAGGCAACACAAATACCTAAGCTACTTGCACCTTAACTTCTGAAGGGCATTGGGGTACATTAATGAAAAAGTAAGCGCGGTTCTGGGCAGCATAGGTTTGAAGGAGTTCGTTGTGAACACATATCGTTTCTATTTGCAAGGTGTAGTTATGAGCTGCTGTATATTGCCCACGTCACATACATGCTTTTGACAAATGTGTATGACTAGCGGTTCGTGCGAGTAAAAATAGTTAAATTAGACTTATAAATATTTGAACATATTGGTGGCAAACAAATGTGTTAAGTTTATAAACTTTTTAACTTTAGTATCTCATGTAAAAAAACTTTTAAAACAACGAGATGAAGTAACACATCTGTAACTATTTTTTGTTACAAACTAATTAATAAGACAAATTACTTAAAATTAAATCGAAACAGAAGGTTGTATTATGATTTTTTGTATAAATAAAGCAGTTTAGATGAAATGTATCGACCAGGCCTTATTAAAAATAAAAACCCCAGAAACATAACCAAAGAAACAGACCAAAGTTAGCGAAAGCAATTTGATCTTTTAATAATAAATTACTGGTAGATGAGTATAAAACAAAGAATACATATTGGTTATAAATAACAATCAACGGTGAGAATTCCATTAAAAGAGTAAACTAATAGTAGAATAAAGATCACTTTATGAAAAAAGTGACCCCTCAATGGAATTATCAATAATAATTATAATAGGAAGAGGTGCTATGCAGAACGTGTAATAAAAATATTATAATTAAATCTGACGATAAACAAATTATTAAAAATTTTA
Source organism: Eudiplozoon nipponicum (assembly GCA_029291075.1). NCBI lineage: Eukaryota > Metazoa > Platyhelminthes > Monogenea > Mazocraeidea > Diplozoidae > Eudiplozoon > Eudiplozoon nipponicum. The sequence goes on from JAQBSW010003256.1 coordinate 50,037, forward strand.
ATTTTGACAGTTTTCGTTTGTAATTTTGATATTTTGTGGACTAACACAAGCGTGTTTCTGATGTACATAGCTAGCATGGTTGATTGAAATATCATTAGGCAGAGTAGTTGTAGTTACTATTCAAATTAAAATTGCGAGTTTGAGATAAACAAGGATCTCATTATATGTATTGTGCGTGTGTTTGTCGGTATAGAATAGACATTGTATAATATATCAAAGTCAGACTAATTTATGATGACAAATATATATGTATATATCAATCAATGATTTTTTAATAATTTTCATAACAACGAGGAAACCGAACTGCATTTCCAAACTGATATATATATATATATATATATATATATATATTATAGATATTGCGGAAAAGGAAGGATAACTGTCGTTCAAAAATAGGCCAACGTAGTTCATTTCCGGTATTTATTTTCATCTAAAGTGCAGCTGCACATGTCACAAGAGCCATAAATGTGCATAGATTTGCCGAAAAGTAATAAGCGCAGACACTAGGTTCAACAATGTAATTATCCGTATTTTGATGTTATGACGTACATTCGATATTTCATTTGACGTGTCGTAGAGCGCGTTCTGTAATTTAATACATATTCCAAGTATAGCTTATTGATTAGTGACATGTATTGAAAATTGCCTACTAGGGTCAATGCACGTACTGTTAACGTATATCCGACACATAACCATGAATTTAATGTTTATATGGCAGTGAAGCATCAGTATATTATGTTTATGGAGTTTTTTTATACTAGTTATAGTAGTAACAATATGTAATGATTTACTTTAAATTCTGGATAACTTAGTAATAACGTTTTGACATATGAAAGCTACTATATTAGTCATACACAGTGTTATATCAGTACAATAACCTGATGCTTCATTGTCACAAAACCATGAAATTCAAAGTTACGAACACTAGATTGCCCATTCCTAGTGAATTTATTCTTCATGGGTCACCAGATTCTATATATCAGATGGTATTGTCTGACTAGCTTCACAATCTTTCAACGGTAGCGGTATCAAACGACATCGCCATTGTTTAATAGCAACAAAAAGTCACATTTTACAAATGGAACGCATAAGGTATTATTTAAAGGATTTCAGCGCAATATTTATTATCAACATTGATTTATGCTTAAAACCAGTGGTGAGTCAATAAAATGAAATATAAATAGAACAGTTTCAGAAAGAGGTTACCACATTTGCTTAAATCTGCTATTGTGCTGTGTATAGTTGCCTGAGGATGATGCTGTAAAATTGGCATAGAAACGCCGCCAGTAAACAATGATGTGATAGAACCGCATTTCCATTGGGACAATTACAAACCCAGCCCGATCGAAGACAAAAAGGAAATGGAAATTGTGATCAATCGGATCTTTGTGAAATTGTTTGTGCAAAGACAGAAACCGCGTACGCAAAACGCGAGATTGGAAAATATTTGATATTAGTTATTTCATGCTCAGAATATTCCAGATTTATTAAGCATTTCATACGTAACGAAATTGATTATCTTTCTTCATTTTTTACTGGACTATAATGTGAAGTATATAAAAAATAATTCACCTTAAATTACTGAGAAGTAGACGCAGGCTGGATAACGTAGTTCACTTTTCATTTCCGTTGTTTTCGGTATTCAAAGGTTTCTTGATAACTGAAATCCTTTATTTTCTAATTTTTTAGTGCAAGAACTGCTAATTTTGTTTCAATGTGATTAACTATAGATGAATACCTATCTATACATTATAGGTGGTGGCGCTTTGAGTGCCGTAGCTGCAACCTCCAGTCCAATAATATTCATCGGTACCGGTGAGCACATTGATGATTTTGAACAGTTTCGCGTGCAACCATTTGTGCAGAAACTTCTTGGCCTTGGTGATTTGGAAGGTCTTGTCGAACGAGTAAGTTCCATTTAGTGCCGGATATTGCAGACGTTATGTTTTTTGGAAGACGTATACTGGATTATATGACATGTCGATTTGCGACTTCACAAAAGATTATTTGTAGCCAAGCAAAAACCCCTTTTAAGCCATCAGTTCGTAATGGGTCGACAATTGTTTGTTTGTGGCTACTCGTCATTCTCTCAAAACTTCTTTAAGTAACACACTTTGTCTTAGTTTAGATTCCCATCGATTCAGCCAACTGCGACATTATTGTTTTTAATTACGCAAGTGGTAGCATCCATTTAGTGATTGCAGTGTCCATGGTGAATAGGATTCCGTGCTCGTTGCGTCAGAATTTTCACAGTTCCGCAATAGCCTACACGTTTTATTGTTAATATTTATTTTCTTTTTGTAGTATTTCATTAATTTAGTTTTTACCTGTGAAAATAATACCTTTCGCGTTTTTTTATACCAATTGGTAATGTCGTAAAGTCCATCCCCTCCTCAACGTGGTACGACGGTGTCAACCATGTCTCGATGGCCGATCGTACATGGGCTAACGGGGCTATGGCGGTGGTGTCACCAGGGCGTGGTGGATTTCCGACCGGCAATCGGATCTCCTATAAAATACCACATGAGCCCGACGACGGCACCATGACTCGGCGTGTGTTCCCGCCACAAAGGGTTCAACAGCCACAGGATTACATGGACTCCTGGACAGTACCCCGTACTTCCGAATGGCGAATAAGCTCTCAACAGCCACCGGCAACCATGCAACTTACTGCTGCCTTGCAGACTGCGCTTGGATGTGCAAAGGCTAGAGGTGCGTCCTCAATCAAAAAGCCGAGTGGTGAGGGGACACCACTTGTACCAAATTCCCAAGAAACTCCATGAAATGTCTTGGAGCCGGCTTATCCTCCAAAAGGAGTCAGCCGCAGTAAAGTAAAAAGTAAAGTAATTGGTAATGTGCTTCGTTATCATATTTTAGATTGCTCATATTGTATTTGCGTGATATCTTGATAAATTCTATTTTATACACTTCTAAATTCAAGCTATTCAATTTTGAAATGGACAAGTTACCTTTCCTTACGTCAATTGTTCAGTTCACTAACCAAGAATTCATTACGGTTTTGTAAAACTTGTAGGTTAACGAGTTGAGGTTGGATGAAAACGAAGAACTTGTCAAGAAATTAAAGCAGGGTGTCTTCACATTGCGCAACATGTATGAGCAATTCCAGAACATTTTGAAAATTGGTTCATTTTCACAAGTGTTGTCTGCTATTCCAGGTTTCGGCCAGGAACTTCTAGCTAATGATCAAGTTAGTTTTATTTGGATTTCTTAATGCGAAATTAAATTAATTGTATATAATTACATGCATAAAATTTCGACTCCTGTTTAATATATAGTGCTTTTTCTCAGCGCTAATTATGAAATTGTTATCAGTACAGGCTGCAGTCCATAATCACGAGAAAAAAAATAATTGAAACTAACAAAATAATAGTAATAATGACAAAAGTAATAATTAAAACACAATATGTTAAAGAGTGTGATATATAAGAGAAAAGATCCAGTTCAGATTTTGATACTTAAATTACACCAATAAACGAAACATCACAAATCTCTACACAGCATAACTCAGGACAAGTCACCCTTACGACAAGGCTTCATCCGTAAGACATATATCTTGTGGTTCCAAAGATAAGTTTACGAATGCTAGCTTTCCTTCTATGTGAGCTATGCTTCTCAAGAAATGTATTGCTTGTAAGGTTCTAAAGTCTTCGACTCTGAAGAACCGAGTTTCAATGGCGTATAACGGGTATTTGCTGCTGCTAGCACTTATATTTCTTTAGCCTACATGGTCCAGAAGGATTCAATGGAGAAATATGCATAGGCTACAAAAAATTCTAGTCATGTTTCTGATGCTGATAATATTTTAGAGAAATGTTAACCGCGCACTTGGAGAGTTTTTGCGTAGTAATGGCATATGTTCATGAGTCTATATAAATTACATGGTTTCTAGGCTTTCCATGTCTAATATGAAAGAAACTAGTTTAGAAATTTTGACGCAAATATTCAGCAATTTAGCATAATAGGAAACGAAGAAAATAAATAGATGTTATATCAAGTGGTTTGCATTATTTGAAAATAAATATTAGTTTTGATCATTTACAATATAGTTTCAAGGTAGGTGAGCATATTCGGTTACGATGAAATGGAATGTATAAAATATATTACCGAACGTATCAAATGCTTTATTATGCTTGGGGTAATACTTAATTTACCTATGCTTATTTGGCTGTCAAAGTTGCGCTTGAAATATACTATTTATGTATGTTCAAGACAATTAGACTTATTTTCGGAGGTACCAATAATCGATTATGCTAGAAGGATACAAATGTCTTATTTGTTTAACTTTGGATTAAGCAGGTACACATATATTTCGAAAATAATGTCAAAATAATTTTCTCTTTTTGCTTGGCACTTTGTTCAACAGCAATAGCTTAATTTTAATTGGAATACCTAGCCTCTGATGTTATATAAGATTATATCTACCTCTCATCTTTAATATACGTAATTCTTGTTAGCTTTAATTTTACGGTTGTTTGTTTTGTAGGAGAGCCATCGTCGTTTAAAACGTCTAATGACAATTATGGATAGCATGAATGATACAGAGCTGGACTCAGACGAAGGCGCTCGTCTTTTTAACAGACAAACAGGGCGTATTTCACGTGTAGCTCGCGGTGCTGGTGTCAGTCATGCAGAAGTAAAGTTGTTGTTAACACAGCATACGAAATTTGCACAAGTGGTTAAAAAGGTCGGTGGAATAAAGGGTCTGTTTGCGAATGCAGGTGCCGGCATGGGACCAAGTTCAGCCGGAGGCGCAGCAGCCGGACCTATGGGTAGATTATCAATGTGCTTTCTTTACTATATAGTTCATATATGCCTATGCAACATCATCGTCTTCGCCGACAGAAATACGGCATCATTTTAAAACAAACTCGTTATTATCACAATTTTGAGAAAAAGTGAAGTCAAAACTAATTGTTTCAACCAAAACAAATTGCTAAATTAGAATGACTTATGCAGGATGTATAAGATACCTATCTCGGTAACACAGAAATGCGATACCTAGACATCTGCACAAAATAATTTAGGTCAAATCAAGGAGCAATGAGTATACATACATATTTGCGAATAAACGAAAATTGGGTTCTAAAGAGAATATTAAGAGTTTATTGAATGAATAAGATATTTTCACTAAATTCTTATTTCCTATCCATGTATCTCTTGACTTTTGTGATTAAAACGTGCAAAAAAATTGTGTCAGGTCACGAGAGCGTTGATTTACCTCTGGCTTCAGCCATTTACCGGTGTTACCTCGATAAGCAGGTCAGCAAAATAAGTAAGCGGAATTCTGAGACAGAGCCAGTGAGTGTTTAGGAATTAGATGCGAAGATGATGCTATGTCGATAAGAAAGTACATATAATTGGTTGAATAGTGAATTATCTCATGAGCCTTAGCTGACAGTGGTCGTAACCGAACCGAGCAGACTTTCTCAAAGTTGTACATGATATGGCTGATATACCTGGTCAGTAGCAACGTCTCAGTAGCGCAAAAAGGACATATATTACTTAAGGCTATTGAGTTTGCTTTTTAAACTACAAAACATACAATGCTAGACTGTTTTGAATAGTCTATAGGAAGTCTATTTTGCTTTTAAAAATGTAAGAAACGGTTGCCAGATGGAGACGATCTGTTTATGGAAGTTAAAAAAATAAAGTGTTCCAAATATCATTTACCTGAAAATTTTTCTTTGATATAGTTATCTTTAAGCTTACATTAATATAAATATAAAATCAATAGCCATCAACCCTTAGAGTTGGATTTCTTTTGTCGCTCATCATAGTCAAAACAGATCGTTAGAGAGGCGTCAGCGTAAACTATACCGATTATATAGTTGAACCAGTTTTGTGAAATCGAGCGTATCTGTCGAACGCAGTAGCTAAATCCGGGCATTATTGTATACTCAAACGGGTAAGTTTGCACGACAGGCTCTAATTAGCTGAACATTTTTGGACGGGACGCTATCTTAACGAAAAGTTTGCTGTACACTCAGTGTCAACGAATTTAGAATGGCTTAGTTGTCCATCAAATTAATCATGTTTGACTTATGATACTACTAGTGTAGATTCATGGTGTGTCAAGGTTAATGTACATAGTTAGCCCATCTAAATGAAAGCCAAAAACCTGCTTAAGCCAGTCTTGTTTGCTTTTATAGTTATTTGATTATGTTAACTTTGTAACTGATCTCCCTCTTCATTGCGCGTTAGTACATGTGTAGGTACCTCTAAGCTTTATTTTTTGTTATGCGAGTTAGTCGATTAAGCGGATTTCGATCTCCGTGCGACTGCAAAGATTTTTCACATCAAAAGGAGCTTCGATGTCGATTACACTATTTACCTCGTCATTTAGATTAGAGGTATATTTGATACTCTTAACGATCTACACAAAAGATAGAAGCTTTCTTAATCTATTTGAAAAGTGCCCACGGCTAATATTTCGGATACAGGAATCCTAATAAATGTGTTCATTATTATTTGATGCCATTTAAGTCTTTGACAACTTCAGCGCAGTATTGACCTTCCGCTTGCTAAAAAACTGGGGTCTGTTCGGTCCTTGTTATCACAGCAGTTGCCGCGTGCCAAAAATCTTTGTGGCTAGTTAATTCGGCAACTCGGTAGCTCGGTCTACTGGGTGAAATGCCTTTTCAACCATTTGAAATGCTTAATTTATATAAATATAAATGGGACAGGTGTTTTTACAAAGAGCTCTGTTCTCTTATCCAGTATCATATTGGCGTTAGAAACAAGTTGGGCAGATTTTGACAAGGCAGAAACTGTTTAAGTCACTTAAATCCAAATTGGGTAGTATAGGACACATTCTTCTGCCAGGATGGAGTCCACGTGCGCATCATAATTCTTGGTTGGCAACCCTTGGTGATATGTCATCGAATCGAGCTTAGTGGCGATCTTGTTGCAGATGTCTAGTAACTTTTTTTACTTAGTAAGGCAAAGCTAGCTGCGAGGTTTGGTTTTTTATGACGTGATTGATTAAAAGCCATCAGGAAGCTGTATTGCTGATGCTGACTTGGCCGTAGTGGTGTTGTGTACAGGTTTAGTTTTCCTCACTTCGTGAGTTATCTTTATTAGTATACTTATATAACCTAGGTATCCTTTCACTTGTTCTCTCTCGTAAATCTCACTAATAATTTGTGTCCAAATTGTTATATAAATATGTATATCTACATTTTTTGCATATTATGTTTATATGACAGTGAAAAAATATAGTATCTTTTGGCTTTCGTATGGCTGTACATGATATATATATATATATATATATATATATATATATATATATATATATATATATATATATATATCACAGTCCCATCAGCACAGTTCTCATCATTGCACCTTGAATGCGTATATGAGATTGTACCTTTCGATCATGCTGACTGGTTTATAATTATTTTCCTATTTGGCATGATTTAAAACTAATAAATTAACCGAAAAAAACATAATTAATGAGTTTTATATATTAAGCCAGAATCTATTTAATATATTTCTCTTTATAGTAATTGTACCTATCGACTGTTGGTATTTAGCAATTGGTAACAGGTAAATTTAAATGAACTCTGTCGATACTAGAGGCATTTCGTTTGAGGCATTATATGTAATTCCCAACTAGTTTTCGTTGATGGCTATCAAAATTTAATTCTCGTAGCGGAATACATTTCTAGATGCACAGTTGATTTTTCTGGTTTTTTCGAAGAAGTGTTATCTATTTCTTTGTATTACATTGATTTAAAACCAGAAGCGTTTAATATGGTTGCCTATACGTATGCGTTTGACACTGAATTCTTCAAAGATCCGATTGATTCTAGTTTCCAGTAAGTAATACGAATTGTGTGAAAGCCTTTGGGATGATGGTGCGAATCAGCACCCAGCCATCTCGGAGCCGGAAATGAGGATCAATCGGAACGTTGCGCTACTATGATGGCTAATCAAAAACCACGATAGAAAATTATTTATACGTTAAATATGATAATTGCAAGAACTATGTGTTTGTTATATGTAATTCTACCTTAATAGGCGGAGGTGGCCTTGTCGATCCATCAATGCGCAACCTGAACTCCGGACAAATGGCGAAATTACATGCCACAATGGCTAAGGCTTTGGATCCACGCGTCCTCCACCAAATGGGTGGCATATCTGGCCTGCAAAACCTTATGCGTCAGTTCCAATCAGGTGGAATGGGCCCAGGTGGACTCGGTGGCATGATGGGTGGCGGCAGACACTGATTTACTATACAAGATATATCTTCCAGCTGACAAACAGCCTCCAATGGTTAATTCAATTGATTTTTCTACTGAGACTTTCAATTGGCGTTTACTTTCATATTTTTGTGTATATAAAGCTTCGTAAGCCCAGCCAACTAAAACATTGCGACAATTTCAATGAAAATTAATCCTGTTTCTCAGTTTAAAAGTTACCTAGCTTCGTTTCAAGTAATACGGCCTACGATCAACGGAAACGGTCACTGTTCGTTGCAATACTGACAAAGTTGTCGAGCCGTGTTCAATAGTTAAAATAATTGTATTACTGCATTTGATTATGTATGCATAGATGTGCAGTATATCTATGCGCAAAACATTATCACGCTAGAAAGTGCCCATCACATTTTTTATTGCACGCATCTGATTAACCTAATTTGCATGTTTTCTTGTGCTTATTTTCGGACCTTTTGCGGTTAAACTCCTTTGGAGTATGAAAAATGTGAAGCATATCGTTTTAAGAGTCCAGTTGACACTAATTTTGTGCTATCCATATTCCAGAACTTGTGTCATTCATTTAAAGCTTATTTGTCTCGCAACATGTAAAGGGTTGTAAACGATAATGCTTTCTCCTATCATCTCTTATCATGACATGGCACTATAATATAGCTATACCTTCTGCTCCTTTATACGAGAGAGAAATTATTACTATGAAAATGACCTGCTTCGTGTTTATTGCAATAAACAGCGTTACAGTTTTGATTATGTTTACCTGAACTGAGTTACCTGAAGAGCTATTTGAATTATTTTTTTCCTGATTATGTGATGACATTTAATAATAATATATATATATATATGTATATACAAATTCGACAGTTATTTTTTGTGAATAGTCCTAGTCTACAGTTTCAAGCCTTTTTGTGTTCTTTTTAATTTGTGCTATCTTCGAAACATGCGGATTAGATACATTTTCTTGTCTATTTAAAAAAAGAAATGAAAAATTAGATTTGTCTTTCAATATTATAGCAGTTTTTCTCGTTAAGCGCTGTTTGGTATATTTTATTCGTACAATCAAGAATGTATAATTTGGTATATTGTTAATATGCTCACTAGCGAAGCTTTATGGCCGTAGAAATCGTATCCGACACCATGTGTATGCTCGTCTCTTAAACATTGTTATCTATTCCATTATTTAAATGCAATTTTAGTAAAAATCTGTTCTGTCTCACGAATATCTAATAACATGGTCATCTTAATGATTCCGGGGATAGTCGAGAAAATTTTGAGGCAATCTTTTTATTTGATTAACTGTTTACAAATCTCCAAACCCGCAGTCTAGTATTTTTACTGTAAATTGTATTAAATGTCAATTCAATGATTCAACGAGTCAATTCAGTCTGGTTTTAAGGTAATTATCATATCGACTGACATAAATGGGATTAAACTACTACACGTTACTATGAATTTCATGGTTATAATGCAGTGAAGCATCAGAATATTATGCTAGTTTATTGATGTTTAGTAGTAGCAGTCACTGGTGCTCACACATCCGAATTTCATCAATATTTGACATTTCTGATTTTTTTCATATTAAAAGCATTATTTCTTTACCTTGACAAGCAGGTTTGATTGGTTCTACAAAGAATTTCGAAACTTCGTTAATTGGAAACGAGGAACATAAGGACGCTCTGAAATACTGTAACAGTTTAATTACAATACTTCGCGTTCACGATAATGACTAGGTATAATCAAGTTCCGTACAGCCGATTCAGTTCAATTATTATCGATTAGTCATTGATAAAATATAATTCCTCTTGGTGTTAGTGGCTTTTTTAAAATTATTTATACATCTTAATCTATCATGCCTATGATTGACAAATGTTATCTGGCCTCCATTATGTCTGAAAAAGGCTCAATGAAATCGGCGCAATTTTTTGCACGATCTAATAACACGGAGCAACGATATTTAAAAATCATCAATATGTTTGCGTAGAGTATAGTTATGACGCAGTTAGCCTAATAACTTCATATTAAAACATCTTAATATTCAATTAAAACCCTTCCTTTTATGTTTTCGAATTCATCATGATAAAAAACAGAATTTCAGAATAATTTGAAAATGTTTATTTAACATATAAACAATAAACAATTTTGTGGTGTGACGATTGAATTAGCTCTGAGGATGATCTCTTGTACTAGATATTGAAAAGTCAGCACAAATTTGCTTTAAAATAAAATAGACATCGAAAAAACACTCAAACAGCCTCGTTGTTAAAAGAGACTTTCTGTATTCAAAGCAAAACAAAATTCTTGCCTAGTCAATTTGCATGTTTGCTGCCGTGTTTCATCTATATGACGGACGGGTTAACGCGATTCTATGAAAAGTTGTCCATGTGCACTCATCAGTGGAAACCGGATTTTGTCTTGAGTAAGATGGGTTTTGTGTAATTCATTGTCCTTTCGATTATACTCGTGATACAGAAGCGCCAATAAAGGCCAATACTCAATTCATTACCAATATGCAACTTGTAACAATAACGATGCGACAGTGACAATTTATTTGAGATTAGTGGGTTTGAAAAGTCTCATTATAAAAGAAATGCAAAATATTGATCGTGCTGATAGCTCGCAAGCCGCGTCTGGTGTTTCTGTAAATCTACTCATGCTAACATGTTTAATTGTATATTCAAATCCAATTTTATTACTTTTCATAATGAAAATGACGCCTTAAGTCATCTACTTTACTTTGTTTTCTTTAATTACGAAAAAATGATAAAATGTCAAATAAACAGATTTTAAATTTAATTTGACAAGGAGCATTTAATTAGCCAAGCCCTCAGCGCCTTTCCGTACCTCCGAATCCTAAAAAAGAAGAATAATCAAATTAATTGACGATTTATAGTAACTGGTTACTGACGAGATGGATTTTTTCTTACAATGTTTGGTTTATTAAATGAATCTCGTTTAATGCAATCATATATCTATATTAAGGTAATGCGTTTGACTATAATTGATAATAAAAATCTTTACCTAAATTTATTGTAGTTTCACTACACAATTTTTAAATTAAGCTCGAAACCTGTGTTTCAAGAATTGTTATCACTACCTGCACAATCACCGATTGTTTAATTGAATAATTCATATTATTTACCCATTTTAAAGAAATGGGCTGATAGAATACAGAAATATCTTTAAACTTTTCAAAAACGTTTCGAATGAGACCGCTGTTTCAAAATAGCAAAATGATACAATATAATCGTAGACAAAAACTGTTACGGACTATTCAAGGATATGCACGTATGTATTAGATGTTGCGAACCTAGTAACGAATTAGTTCAGTTGTGACCAAAGGATAAACCAGACAGCATGAACGGAAAGTATAATCTCATGCACATTCGTTTCGTACCTACTGGCGACTCATCAGTAGGAGCCAGTATTACGCCCTTTAACCACTATATATTCTGGTGAGGAATGTAGGGTAATAGGACGATACAATCGCCTAGACGAATGTGTAAACCTATATTAGTGAAGGTAACATAATATTAAGTCTCGAAAATGCGACTTCTACACTAACTCACTCTATATAGTATATATACTGAGTCTGCAAATCAGTACATGGTAGCAACATGATGCTATAATTCACCGAAATTGGGAATTACAACTATTTCTGAACACCGGTTACTCCAGTAAATCCATACACTCTAGCCTTAATCGATATCAGTTATCACATTTCGCGGTAAGCATGACATCATTGAATTCAATATATAACAGTTAAATACTGTTTTTTTGCGGAAAACTAACATATATGCAAGTATGTATTAGGTGTTTCGAACCTAGTAACAAATTAGTTCAGTTGTGACCAGAAGGATAAACATTATTGTACCGAAAAGGTACATGGTACTAAAACTATGGTTTCGATCAAGGCCAGATTGTATGGATTTACTGGAGTAACAGGTGTTGTAATTCTCAATTTCGGTGAACTATTGCATAAATTGATATCCATCATGCCGGTACCATGTACTGACTCGACAACTATAGTGTTAAAACCATGTACCTTTTTTGTACTATAATGTTGGTATCGGTTACTGACACAATAGCCATAGTGTTAGTATCCTTTACAGACTCGGTATATATATATTATAGAGTGAGCTAGCGTGGAAGTCGCATTTTCGAGACTTTATACGATGTTAGCTTCACTACTATAGATTAACACATTCGTCAAGGAGATTGTACCGTCCTATTATCACACACATCTCACCCAAATAAATAGTGGTTAAAGGGCATAATACCGGCTCCTACTGATGAGTCGCCAGTAAGCACGAAACGAATGTGCATGAGATAATACTTTTCGTTCATGCTGTCTTTGGTTTATTCTTCTGGTCACAACTGAACTAATTTGTAACTAGGTTCGCAACAAACAGTATTAAACTATTTAAGGATATCACTTACGTTCTTTTCAATTTCGGAGAATAATTTATGTAGCTTACATTGGACTGTCTAAATATTAAGAACAACCAACATCAACGATTAAAAACGATTATTTTTCCTAATTTTGCTATGTAGCGTCTGTAATGTAATGAAATATGCTCATCTAAAACAAGCAGCATCTAACTAAGGAGTTTTTGAGTCGATACAGCTATTATAATTAACCAAACAATATTAAACGAACATTGGTTGCGCGGGTGGTGATAACAATTATTATAATTAATGTTGCGGTCTTGATATAAACACCTGACTCATTAATTACTTACATATATCAGTATAAACTAAGAATTATATAGTGTAGAAAAGGCAATTCATCCAGTAGACCGGCTTCGTCCTTATTGGGAACTCATCATGTACTGGCCAGAATTTGCCGCCGACAGGATTCGAACCTGGGCACGTTTGCTTCGGAATCTGGTGCTCTAACCACTGAGCTATCCTGCCGCACACTACACTACACACAATTTTCAGTTATATACTAACTAATGTAACTTGGTTAGTCAATTTTTCCTTTAGGTGGAGCTCCTATGGCATCCATTTAGACCCAAAGTTCCAACTAACCATGCCCAATCTGTCATTACTGAACAGACACCACATTACATGGTGAAGTGGTATTGAAATGAACATTTATATAATTAAACGAACATTGGTTGCGCGGGTGGTGATAACAATTATTATAATCAAGGTTGCGGTCTTGATATAAACACCTGACCCATTAATTACTTACATATATCAGTATAAACTAAGAACAAATACTGTGTATTACTTTTGGTGGTGAACAACTCGAGTGGAGAAAAATGATCGCCTACCTGACACAGTTGAGGAACTCGAATGTGTTGTCTCAGAGGTGTTTCCGCTTGTCCAAATATTGGAGCCTTCATAGCCGCCATTTCGCATCCATCTCGGAGTATCGTCGCTAGCAGAACCGTACCATCGACTGTGATTTTCATTTTGTCTCGTACCTAACATATAACTTTTTAATATATATTATATTTAATATGTTATACAAAAAAAATTTTATTGTTAACGTAAATATGTTCCAATACAATACGTTAACCAATTATGGGAGTGTGGTATATTCCAAAATTACACACATTTGCATTTTTCGTATTCCATAGTAGAACTACTGTCAGTTACACAAAAGGTTTTCCCTAATAATAATTAGAGGAAATTGGCCTAAATAGAATGTCAATCCATAAGCATTTATAATTTTTTTGGCGAAAATAATTCGCGAATCGAATAAATATTAACTTCGTAGTTAATTCAAATATAATATGAAATTCATCGTAGCTAGACAAGTTAAGACCGACAATCAAAAAGAAGTGAATGAAGTTTACTATATTCTTGATTTTGAAAATGAACTAGGAACGTTGTGACAAGTCAGCATGAACAGTAATTCCAATATCCCCAACAATATCCAAAATCTATCTGTTCTATCCATTGAGAGAAATGTACTAGCGCATTCCTGGTCACACAATGTTAAGATTATTATAGCATACCCAAAAACTATGCGATATATGCTGGTCCCATTTGGACCTGTTACTAGGTGTTTCGTAACCAATACACTAATGCTTGCATCTTATTGAATCGAATCATGAGTTTGTAGCATTTTTTTAAAACAATATAAATAACATAAGCGTACATTAAATATTCATTTCATAGAGCACGCAAATTGAAGTCATTTACTTGCATGTATTTGACCAGCTTTTCCTTCAGATAGAGCCTATTTGAAATGCGATTTAAAGTTCTAACTACCCCGATCTGTCAATATTCATCCGACAGACCCATTTTGTTTTTATTGAGAGCTTCAAGTACTGCCCAGAATGTCACAGATGGGATTCTACAGGGGCACATTTCATTTTGAATTTGAGACTATCCACCGCGCCAACCATGTCGCATATAATACGCACTTTTATGCTTTTGGATGTCTTTTCCTTCAGGTAGAACCTATTTGAAATCTGTTAGGCTGATCTGTCATTATAAAATATACACCCTGCCACATGGGTGAGTTATAATTACTTGAAAAATAATAGTAACAATTAAATAGAAAAAGCCGTTAATGTCAACCACAAATATTAGTTGTCAATATACATACTGTATATAAGCCTATATAGGCCGATCGACCAGACGTTTAACTACTCGAATGAAAGCACATTGCAACTTATAAATCAAATGATGAATACGTCTTCAATTGCGCAAAATGTCGCTAAAACATCACACCTATGTTCTCCAGACGTATAATTTAAGATAATTACTAAATTCAATAATAGAAACGAGGTGACACATATGAAGCTTAAACTGCAACCGGACATATGAAAGCAGAAGAATCATGTTCGGACAATAGGCTTGAACTGGAGATGATGAACGCAATTGATTGGTTGTTTCTTTATTTTGCATTCTCAGCGTTTGTTTCGACTTTCAATATATATATATATAATGTTAGTATAAGACAGACATTGCATAAATACTGTTTGTTGTTGTACCGTCCTATTATTTCACATTCTTCTACCAAATATATAGTGGGTAAAGGGCGTAATACCGGCTCCTACTGATGAGTCGCCAGTAAGCACGAAACGAATGTGAATGAGGTTATACTTTCCGTTCATGCTGCCTTTGGTTTATCCTTCTGGTCACAACTGAACTAATTTGCTACTAGGTTCGCAAGACATTGCATAAATTAGCACAGAAAATGTTGTTGCTCAAAATTTGTCACAGGCGGAATACCTTTCCTTTCGAATCTGAGACAATTCACCGTGAAAACAGTGATGCATACCGCAATATGAATCAAAATATCAACTTAAACTTTTGGATACACTTTCTTTCAGGCAGAAAATTCTAACTAATCACAGCTGCTTCTATAAGCAACACACACAATTTCACATTGATTTGAATAGAATTTTGATGTGTATGCCGTCAGCATAAACTTGACTTTACATCAGGTAGCAGAGGCAATCCATCTGGTAGAATGGTTTTGTTCATATTGAAAGAAATTCAAGTACATTTCAGAATTTGCCGTATACAAGAC
Organism: Eudiplozoon nipponicum; assembly: GCA_029291075.1. Taxonomy (NCBI): domain Eukaryota; kingdom Metazoa; phylum Platyhelminthes; class Monogenea; order Mazocraeidea; family Diplozoidae; genus Eudiplozoon; species Eudiplozoon nipponicum. Next base: position 65,769 of record JAQBSW010003256.1, read on the forward strand.
CAAAACCAGGTTAAAATAGCATTGGTTTCTTGGATTCTATTTACGGCGAACATCCGCACAGCATACTGCATACAAGTTGAAATCATATATTAACTTATGGTTTTGATTAGCCTTTTCCTCCACTAGAGCCTATTGAAAATCTCCTAAGATGTGAATTTATAACTAGTCACCGCTGATTTGTCAATTATAAAATAGACACCACGTCACTAGGGCAAGTTTCATTGATTTGCAGACAATTAATTAGCAGCATTTAAAAAGAATAATATATGCTGTCAGCATAAACTAAACATTAAATAATGTAGCACAGTCAATCCTTCCAGTAGAGCGCTTTCTTTCTTATTTGGCAATGTTCAATTACAACACTACAGGATGTTCTGCACACCAGAGCTAATCTGGGAATAATAGCTCTTGTATAGGAGGTTCAGTCCACTGCACCATGCGCGCCGCATACTACATGCAATTTAAATCTATACAACAAACTACGTTTCCGATTAGTCTTTGCTTAAATTAGACCCTTCTTCATATTTAATTTTGTTATTTCTGTCGCAAATGATTTACTTCCTTTTCTTTTGCTAATGCTTGGGGGAAACGTCATGCTTAGGTAAGTAAACAAAAGTCCCTACGCATTGGGGTTCAAGCGTCAAAATATAATCTTGCACACAAACTCTGATTCATATATATATATATATATATATATATATATATATATATATATATATAAATATATATATATATGAATCAGATAGTGACCTTCCCAGGAAGTGGTAGAATTGATGATGCTAAATTGGTACGATTCGGTGGAGAGGTTTTCATTTTATTTGTAGATACAAATAAACGTGACACACTCCGGTGCTATAGTAATTCCTTTTTTCATAAGATGGAGGCAGACTATACAGATTTGAACAAAATGTTAGAAACAACTTTTGGTTTACATATTTCAAAAAACAGTAAATTAGCTTCCGATATTGCAGACTACCGATTTTGCACTTTTTAATTTATTCAATTTTGTTACTTAAGTAGCATGATATGATGTGCATATATAGGGGTCCAAGTGTCAAAATATCACCTTGCACACAACCAATCTGGATCATATATAGATAGTGGCCTTCCCAGGAAGCAGCAGAATTAGTTTAGCGAAATTGGTGGAGTCGTTTTCATTTTTTTTGCGGACATACATATAAACATACATTTATATACTACAATGCCGCGTTTTGCGTACGCGGGTTGTAGCTTTGCACCAACAGTTTCACAAAGATCCGATTGATCCCAATTTCCCTGTCCGTATCTGTTTTGTCTTCGATCGGGCTAGGCGTGTATTCATCTCTTTCTTCCGAAGGCTTCAACATCGTTCATACTAGCGATTGGAAATGCGGTTCTACCCAGTCTGTCTACGTTTCGGAATGCGCTTTCCCGTTCCATCATCACATACATACACAGCGCAATAATCACAATAGCAGATTCAAGCAAATGTGTGTACCACAGCTCGTCACTCAACATAAAGACGAACTAATAAAGCAAGTTCGAAATTAAAATTAAAATGCCAAACTGGATAATTTAAAAAAACCTACGCAGGCTTCGTAAGAATAGTGTACGTCCCATTTGCGGATACCTTTAATGATAATGTTCAGTTAAATATAATTTCATATGCATGTTAATCTATCTAAGTGAAACCACAGTGACTGAATTTTAAATTACATTTTGCACATGTACGAGATGCTTTTAGGCCTATCATGTGAAATTACGTAATTAAGGGTAACCCTATTGGTTATATATATTTGAACTATTTGAAGTTAAAAAATGAATTTTTTTACCAATACGACAAGATGGATAGCCACATGGCTGCTTCAACTGGAAATACAGCATAAATATAGTTTAAAATCTCACCTATATATCCTCCTTGTTGTGCATTTGACAGCATTTTTCTTGTGTGGGACAATTGATAGCACTCTTAGGTCGGTGCTCTGATTATTGGCCTCGATTGATGGATTCTCACTTGTCCCTTCTTTTTAAAGCCTTCCATCAGCTGATTTTCTGAAAATGAAGTTAGAACAAGATATTCCTAATTTTCGAGAACGAATTTCCAGTCACATCTTCAGGCTTGACACAAAACGTACAGGAATAAAACACAAATTGTGGCATATGTGGTATCCTCATTCAAGACATATATTTACATTTATTTTAATTCCAAAAGTATGTTTTAATTGTCTTCCTAATACCCGGTCTACATACCTAGTCTCTAATACTCAAATGTAATAAAAAAACTTATCCCTGTCCCCCTCCGCGCACACAACCACCTATAAACATGTGTATTTTACTAAAGTGACTTTTATTGAATAACTTTAAGCACACCTAATGGATTGATATACACGCCTATCAATGATGTCTATATTTTTTAATTGCTGTTCCGGACGCATAGAAAGATCAACAAAATTTTGACTTCATTATTGCAGTAATCCCTATATACCCCAGTTTACCTAATCCAATCGTGCTTGCAATAGGTTATAGACAGAGAGAGAGAGAGGTTAATAAAACTCTTGAAAGAATATATAGTATTATTCTATCATTTTGACAAGACGGCATACGGAGTCTACACTGACGAAATCGTCTTTCAACCAAATACACATTAATACTCATATCCTGCATAAATTAATTTCTCCGTTTAAATATCTGTGTTGAAACCATGTATATATCAATATAATAAATTAGTAATATTTTATATTTATTTAAATTTTATTTAATTATATAAATACACTCACGTCATATAAAAAGATCCATTTATACATAATTCCACACGCAATATATTATGCATATATAGATAAACATATAAGCAACCATATGGGTTCTTCCCACATCTCTATTGTAAATATGGATATATCCATCATATATATATATATATATATATATATATATATATATATATATATATATCACATATCATACAAGAAACAGTTTCTATGCGTCCGGAACATCAATTATAAAATAATATAGACATCATTGATAGTCATGTATGTCAATCCATTAGGTGTGCTTATAGTTATTCAATAAATGTCACTTTAGTAAAATACACATGTTTATAGGTGGTTGTGTGCGCGGAGGGGGACAGGTATAAGTTTTTGTATACATTTGAGTATTAGAGATTAGGTATGAAGACAATTAAAAAATACTTTTGGAATTAAAATATATATAAATATATGTCTTGAATGAGGATATCACATTTGCCACAAGTTGTGTTTTATTCCTGTGCGTATTGTGTCAAGCCTGAAGATGAGACTGGAAATTCGGTCTCGAAAATTAGGAAAAAGAACAATAGAAAATCTTCAAGTATGTATTAGGTTTTGCGAACCTAGTAACAAATTAGTTCAGTTGTGACCAGAAGGATAAACCAAAGGCAGCATGAACGGAAAGTATAATCTCATGCACATTCGTTTCGTGCTTACTGGCGACTCATCAGTAGGAGCCGGTATTACGCCCTTTAACCACTATATATTTGGTAGAAAAATGTGGAATAATAGGACGGTACAATCTCCTAGACGAATGTGTAAACCTGTAATAGTGAAGCTAACATAATCTGAAGTCAACGACAATACGACTTCAATGCTAACTCACAATATATAATATATATACCGAGTCTGTAAAGGATACTAACACTATGGCCATACTTGCATATATATTAGTTCTTCGCAACAAACAGTATTTAACTGTAATATATTGAATTGAATGATGTAATGCTTACCGCGAAATGTGATAACTGATATCGATAAAGGCCAGAGTGTATGGTTTAACTGGAGTAACAGGTGTTCGGAAATTGTTGTAATTCTCAATTTGGGTGAACTTTAGCATAAATTTATATCCATCAGGTTGGTATCATGTACCGACTCGGAAACCATAGTGTTAGTATCCGGTACTCATCGATTTCAAAAAAGGTATCAGTTACTAACACAATAGCCATAGTGTTAGTATCCTTTACAGACTCGGTATATATATTATATAGTGTGAGTTAGCATTGAAGTCGTATTGTCGTTGACTTCAGATTATGTTAGCTTCACTATTACAGGTTTACACATTCGTCTAGGAGATTGTACCGTCCTATTATTCCACATTCTTCTACCAAATATATAGTGGTTAAAGGGCGTAATACCGGCTCCTACTGATGAGTCGCCAGTAAGCACGAAACGAATGTGCATGAGATTATACTTTCCGTTCATGCTGCCTTTGGTTTATCCTTCTGGTCACAACTGAACTAATTTGTTACTAGGTTCGCAAAACCTAATACATACTTGCATATATATTAGCTCTTCGCAACAAACAGTATTTAAATGGAAAATCTTGTTCCAACGTCATTTTCCGATAATCAGCTGATGGAAGGCTTAAAAAATAAAGGACAAGTGAGAACCTCTAAATCGAGGCCAATAATCAGAGCACCTGAAAATGAACTAAATTCAAGATTTAACCGGCCTAGGAGTGCTATCATTTGTCACGCACAAGAAAAATGCGGTCAAATCCACAACAACAAGGACAGCACTGCGCAAAGAGATACATTTAAATATATATCCTTCACGAAAGCAGTCTCAAATTCAGTGCTTGTCAATTTTACTAGAGTCATGGGCCTTATTCATATGCAGCATTCGCGTTATTTTGTAGACATGGCAAGGCTTACTTTTAACCCGTTCCATATTTCACTAAATATGATTTATTTGAAATGTACGTTTGATGCAAATGTAAACTCACGTCCCACAATAAATTATTGTGCACATTACGTTTGTCTGTAAATCAATAATAGACAAGAATTAACTAAGCTATTAAAATACAAATTTTTAGAATTCAAATTTAAATAAGCTCGGGAACAACGTAAATCTTTCGGTAAAACAAAAGCAACTTCCATCACGTTAAATAACAATGGACTATAAATTTATACAAAACGCAACTAACCCGACTAAACCACCAAGCGCCGTTCCTCCCAGAAAAGATGTCCACCCGTTATCTCCATCCGAAGAAGATGCTCTCGTGTTACCAGTAGTCTGATTAGGTAATGGATCTTCTGTAATGGTTTCTGTTTGTGTGAACGACCGAGCAGACGACGCGGAATATCCAGTTGTTCTACCGGAGCAGTCGTTTATATCGCCACCAAACCAATTGAAGAGACCACCGCGTCTTGAATGTGTACCAGTATTGCCTAGTTCAGAACGCCAGCCATACGGATGAGCATTTCTTTGCTGATTAGAGTTTGACGCATCGGATCCCGGATATGGAGGTGGAGCAGAAGGATCTGGTCTGCGATGGCGTGCCGAAGAAATTGGTGTGTCTGATATTAGAATTAATATTTAACAAAATTTATTTTTTCACGTCAACACGAAAAGCATCGAAATATCAATTGTTTACTAAAATTTATACAGGTAAATGCATTTTATTGAGCTTCAATTTTAAAGAATGAAGAGTCCAGGGACGGTGTCTGTAGTCATAATTTTGTTTTTGTTTGTGAGTTACCTTATTTTTTGTATAACTGATGGAGACATGCTTCTCTTAAATTTTTCTTTAATTACTTATAACCCTAAAACTTGACATCAATTTATAGTAGGTATAAACTGAAAATTATTATAAAATATACTGGTTAAGTTCTAATTCGGTACCCTTAAGTAATATTTAGAATAGTCGCAACAGAGATTGAAAAACAGGAGCGTTTGCTTCGGACTTGTAGCTTACTCTCTACGACACTGATTCCGCGCATTTTAAAATTCGATGTCAAATTATGTATGCTGCATAGTCTTTTCTTCGGGTTGGTTTTCATGAGTAATGCTTTTCACTTACAAATCAAATGAGCCATCTCCGTTCTTTCATTATAAAACAGAAATCATGTCACTCGGGAAAATGTAAGATTTCATAAACGATTTCTCTATTGAACTCGATTTCTCCTCATCATTAGAAGACAGAATTCTGGCTAATGTGAACCGAAGCAATGCGTTGTGTAAATGTTTAGATTATATAAAAACTTATGTTTCTTAGTCAGTATATCTACCCCGCTTAACCTCCCAGAAGTCTATATTATCGCTAAACTAGCGTAGAATATGGGAAGCACATTTTTAGAATATTGATAGTTAACTGGTCTTACAAATGTGACTGCACAACTGCAAATAAACAAAGTCGCGTTACAAATGGTCAATACAACGGACAACCGCTGTTCGTGGAGTATCACATCAAATTATCCTTTAATTTACTAATAAATACGGGATTTCAGAAAATTCAGTTTTATTGAAATTTGTTAATGGCTTTCTGGAAGAGTATGCAGTTATATGTCAACCTAGTGTATTTGCTAATTGTTGGATTTTACAATTTTATTTTCGTTAAATAATACATTTTTCGTCCTCCAATAATTAGTTTGTCAAATTGACTATCTTTTGAAATTAAACAAGGGAATCCTGTATGCTACGAACAATACGTTTGCCTCTAATGCAGTTATTCTATGACCCATATTAATTAAAATACCATTGTTTGTGTAGCATCCATGCGATGTCATAGAAATGTAGTAACAGAAAAAACCAAAATTTGTTTGCATAATAATCATATTAGTTATTACTTCTTAACATTGATAAAACTGCATCATCATACCTCTCATATATATATTTCTTATTAGGAAGAAAAAACACATTAATAACAAAGTGGATAAAGGCCATTTATTTCGAGATTACTAAACATCGCTCTACAATCTTTCATTTATATACATTCTGGGTTTTCAATTGATTATGCTAGTGGTAACAAATCTGACTCGCTTTTACTTCTATTTCGTGTTTTGGCTGATTGGTAAGTGTGTATGCGTTTGTGTTTGTGTGTGTGCCTGTTTGCATGTAAAGGTCATTCTCGCTGTATTGCAAAGTGATGTCTGAGGTCTGGTCATTATTGTATTGATGGCTTGAGAATTAACCATTTCTGCGCATTGTTCACTTTAACATATACAAGTGCATCTGGTTTTTCGTCACCTCTAAATGGTAAGTTAAGGAAAACCTGCTTGGCGGCATTCTCGCTAGTAAGAATCTGCCGTGGTCTGATGTTGACATCAATGAATCAGGAAAATTTTGCTAATGAACAACTACCCATATATATATATGCATTTCAGTTATAAAAAGGAAGATTAATTCGTTAATACATGGTAAATGTTCAGGCACGAGGAATAAATATAAAACTAGACGTCTCATTTATAATTAAAGTTATTTCGTACGAAAATATCCATTGAGTGCCGTTTGAAGGCGAAACCGAGCTTGAATATAAATAGCATTTTCTACATTGTGTCAATAAATCTAATAATAAATGCAAATTTTCACAGTTTAAAATTTTAGATCATCCACATAAAACAAAGAATCATGAAGCTGAAGGCAAGAGATAATAATCCAGTATTTACAAGCTTGCATGTGTGTGCGGTAGTGCAAATACTGACAATATCAAAAAGCAATTGGTCAACCTAATTAGCCAACATATATCACAGAAATGGATTGGAAGGGACCTAGCACCGCCAGTAAGCCATCATCGTTTTGATTTATTTTCGAAGTAATGATTTACCCAAGTATAACACTTAAAACTGAAAAAATGCATTTTTGTTGTCCAAATTAATTACAAATAGCAAAATCAATTATAGAGCCAGTAGTTTGTACGAGAAGAACGTGGGCAGCTTAATTTAGCCGTGTCGCAAGGTAAAGCAGAGGATTAAATTAGGATAAGTTTGAATGCACGTTAAATAAGTGTATGACTCATTTACAATTTGGTACACGACCTGCCGCAATTTAAATCAACGCCAGTATAATCTACAAAAGACTCGTTTTGCTATTCTGTAAGTTTACTTTGGTCGGTTGTTGAAGCGTGTTCAGACCATTAGGACTGACATTTGCAGTTGCATTTTTGGAGCAATGTAAGCTGTGTCTCATCGTCGTTAGAAAATAAATAAGCACATCAACCAGATCCCAGACGGCTTACTCATATTTCTGCCGAGATTTCCAGGCAGACCGACTTGGCTGAAACGGCTTTTGGTAATCACTCGAGCCATAATGAAATCGCTTCTACTTCGCCACGACAACGGCGTGGATAGCAAAAAATGACCTGTCGATTTATACCGGGAATCGATTTTTCTTTTTGATGTACTGATAGACTTGGAGTCTTATAAGAAACTTCGCAATGCAGCAATCTACGATCTTTTGTTTATACTTTAGGATTGAATGAAGGATTTTCATGAATTTATTCAGGATTAGTGGAAGTATGCTACTGTGATTCCAACCAACAAAAAGGAGAAAACTAGCACTCAATCCAAACATAATTATATCAGTTTTCTGTACCTTTTTGAAATAGTTACTAATTCGATCCTCAAAAGTATTGAACAATGAGAAGTGAACTAGACCATCCTAGACAGGACATGAATCGAGTATACATGCGGACCAAATTCATGCATCCCATTTTACTCTAGTGTTATGACACAATCATTTACTTCTCACTGCCATCGGTTTTTTAGAGTAATAAGCCACACTAGATTCAATAGTATTACGGGCTATAATTTGTGATGGCGTCACGGCCGAAATTGCTCGCCAACTTGTCCGATATAAACATTCATTGGAAAATATTTACATTACAATTTAATAATAATTGATTGCGCGGGTGGTGGTAAACTTGCTTTAAAACAAATTTACATTAGTTGGATGTTATCAAAAGTTTCTAAAATTATGTCTGATGTTCAACAGCAGTTTTTCAATGTCCCTAAATTGTTTACTTACACAGTCTTCGGTAAATTCTCGGTAACACTTCTCGCAGTAAAACCCAGTGGTACTAGCCAGGTGAATAACCTCAAATACCCAGCAAAAATGAAGGTTAGCAAAAGATATCCATTAAATCTGGTCAAATCAGACCCATTAGATACGACCAGTGACTAAATGATCAAAATACAATCGATGTCGACAATTAGAATCTAGGTTTAAGATCAAGCTCTCTACAAGATAATGGTATTTGGCAGCATCATTTTTCTGTTCATAATTAAGACGCGAATTAAAAGGAGGGAAATAAAACATGCTGCGCGACAGGGAATAGATTAGTCACTTGACTCTTGGTGTACTCAACAAGGTGTTTGCATACACTGTCTTTAATTTTGCTTCGGATACTTTGGTTACCGGTTTCGGTGGCTTTTTTCAACGAATAAAACACCCCAAAAACAATTTGACAAGTCAAGTGGTAAATTGAGTTTAAACTGTTTCATTTAAACTTATTGCTAGGTCTCCTAAGCATAACTGCATTTTCGCTAAGTAAGTGTGGCAGTCTGTATGCTGTTGATCCTCATTTACGTTACAGAAACATGGAAGATGTCTCCAGTAACTCTAGTGTTTAAGTATATGTATTTTCATGTTTTGGTTTTGCTTATTATCAACTACTCACAAAGAGGCATTAAAGAAAAGGAAAATCTATGAGCCAATCAGTTTTTGTCTGTTTGAAGATCCTTCTCGACAGGCTACCGTCAGACTGGCTATGACGATCTATTCTATTAATTTTTTTATTATGTAATATATATATATATAAAACTTTGATAAGCATAATCAAAACATCATCAAAAAACCTCTAATATGCGTAGCAGTATTTTCAAAAACGCGGTTCCAGATTTTTCTGTTCAATATAAAGCATGTGAGCATCTTAAAGAAGACTTGGAACTAATTGCTCATTGCCACTCCACACAATTAAACTCAAATTGAATATCTTTAGTGCAGTTGAAGAAACCTCCAAGATTAAGAGAAATAAAAATGGTTCTGAAGTGTAATTTATCAAGAAAAATCAAGGAATGGCGACTGTGATACTCTAACAGCAGATTACGAATCATGTAGTATAAATTTGCGTGCTTTAATCACTTTGTGGACATCTGAAAGACCTTGAATTTTGCCAATTTTGTTGAATTGTTACACTATCAAAGTTAGTAGCACACCGTTTTTAAATGTCAGCAATCACGAACAAGTACTTATTAGTTTTACTCATTTGGATATGTGAACGTGGAACAAGCACCACCAGCATTTTTAACTTTTAAAATAACAAATAAATCCACTAATTGGATTTCAACAAATTATTGCTGTCATAACTAGCGGAATCGATGATGTTGTTTTTATGAAGATGCCGATTTGAATTTCTGTTAATAAGTAATAATCTTGCTCGTTTGACTAATACAATCGTTTTAATCCATCATCAGCATCGTCATCATCATCATCCTTATCATCATCAATATCATTGTATAATTTGAATCTAGAAAAAATACTATTTCACAATTAAAAATGCCAATTTTCTTTCCGTCAGAACTTAATTCGACTGTAATGCCTGATACTTTATCTAGTTAATTTGTTAAAGCAATGGAGATTAAACAAAAGCATTATAAAACAACATATAATCTACAGATAACCCGTACATTCTTTGTCAATTTTAGTGTTGGTCTCCCGTGAGTTGCTTCACAGTAACTATCAAGAAGTTTCAATTTATTTAACTCAATTAAATTACGCTGTATAGTTGAAATCTCATAAGCGATTGGTCCGAAAAGTCGCGGCAAATCACTATTATGAATGATATTTTTCATCTGATCAAGCTGATTCCTAACTTCTTAGATAAGCAAAACGTGGTGATAACCCAGTGGGAACATGAGCACGGTTTAATTTACAAGTTAGATCAGATCTCTAGCTTCGTTTAGACTTATTTAATCCACTTTCTAACAAAAAGTTCAAAGTTCAGCGATGTTTTAGTTAATTTTAGACTGATCAATTGATTAAGCAATATTTTGACGAGTGACACAAAACAGCGAGCAAAAGTATTATCAGTAGTACCATAAACAGAAAAGAAACTAACCTCTAGAAGCAGCTTCGTAGTTTGGTGGTGGCGCCATGTACTCCTGGGCGCCCGAATTTGAGTGAAAATCGTTATTACTAGAAAAATAAACAGTAAAAATTAGTTTATATTGAAATGCAGGCATAAACCTAGATCACCGTTAAACAATAATCCAGAAAGGCTACAATCCTATGCGAACTAAAGTATCATGTCTTTCAGCTGGACCAATAGAGATTCGGTATAGTTTTTAGCGAGAACTCTGGCCCAGTATTAAAAAGGATGAGTTACTACTCACCTATCGTTAGCGTTTTGTGAAGCCCGTACCGATAAGCACGCCCCATGAAGGACGCCTTAGACAAATTCGAATGAAGGATCATACTATTTTTGTTATTCTAGCGATGCCGGTACGACTGGTTAGAGTTCACCAGTTCTAAAACTGGACATATCTATTGCTTTGGGCTAAAAACGAAAGGCAGCGAGCTAAAATTTCCAATAGCTACGATTTATAATTTCGTGGTACAAGAGGTTTTGTATTAATTGTGATGGTAAACACAATGGTTACCAACAAATATGTCGAAAATAATTATAGGAACCAAAATTAAGACTTACCGATCAGACGATTGCGGATTTATACAACAAAAGTAGATACCAAGGATAGCCACCACAATACAAATCAATCCAAAATAGCCATAGCCATAGCCATCTTTAACAGATGAAGTATCCACGTTGAAGCTTCAAATAGACAAAAGCAAACAATAAAATGCTGTTAGACTTCAAAACACGACCATAACTGATCATAATTATTGACACAATAAAAAGAACTATAACAGAATTGAAAAAAACTGTTTTACTGTAGCATAACCATGAATAAAATATTCAGTAACTAATTTCTAGTAATAACGGCATGTGTTTATTTAGAATTTTTCCTTTCTTAGAGGTTTTTCTACACAAAGCTAACGAACACCCTATGTAAAAGCCAAGTGGCGTTGAAGCATATTTGCATTCTGCGACTTGCACATTTACTTTCCCCTTCACTAAGAGCAAGTTTAAAATCCCAATTTAAATCAAACCTAAGGTTTCGCATGAGATAGACTTGCTAGCGCTGTTTTCAGGACTAGCTAGAGCTCACTGGTCAACAGGCTGAAAATTACTAGTACTAATGCTCCATAATATTGCCAAACTAAGTATCTCCACAGCTGAAAGACGATGCTGTGGTTAATTTTCTTGCAAAGTCAATAAACTTAAGGTAAGCATTTCAAAATACCTTTAAAAATCGGTCCCGCATATGTTCTGCACGCGACGAAATCGCTTCCACAGAAAGAGAAGAAGAACGCAAATTTTAGTGCTGTAACATTTGATTATCTTAGTAGGCTGTAGGCGGTTAGTCATTTCCAAGAATGAAACCCCTTAATATGAATCACTTCACAGATTTGGCTCGGTAGACCTAGGTGGATGGCCATCTAATAGCCGGATTATTTTGAATACAAATCATCCATTTACACTAGGAATTGACCACTTGGTTCCCTTTTACAGTCCATAAATAACTATATCAACTAAATAAATAATGATAACATATTGCATCGACCTGCGCGCAGTGCAAACATGGTCAATTTATCTGCTGATTTTTACAAGAGAATAAAAAGCAAGCTACTGCACAAAATCCTTAAATTGTGGAACTCATAGTTAAATGTACATTATAAGATTATGAGGGCCAATTTCGCCTCGTAAAAGACGTTTCAACTAAAACCCTCAATCAGATGTAGGTTGGTACCCGATAAATATAAGTTGCAAGAAACCGTGCTAATGTGCACCAGTTCTGAGAATATGTAGGAAGGAAACAACTGGCGGTACACTTACACTTTATTGGAGCAGAACACGCCAAAATACACCAAGGTGTTGCTGAAGCCCAGCGATAACTTATTTATTGGATAGTGGAGTATAAAAAGTCTTACGTTTGGAAAACCGTACAAGAACGATATCTACGCTACTTGTCCCAAGGAGACAATTGCCACAAGCACTTAACGATATGTCTCGTATGGACATAGTGCGCTGGAAACAGCGATTCTTCTCTCGTCACAATGCAAAATGGTCCAACAAGATGTAATCTTGCAGAGAAATATAAATGGACTGGAAAGCTAAAAAACCTCATTTCACATATACTGGGTTGCACATAGGCAACTTGGTTCCCTGAGTCGCCAGCATGTTTGCGTCAAAGCGCAATTACCACTTCAAAATGCTGACTCGACAGCGGGCCTAGAGCTTCGTTTATGAAATGGATCAGTGCCCAAAATAGCCGCTACAACGACATCAAGCTTTCCAATCGTGTTCATAGCTCTATTATGACGAATATTAACTCAATTATCCAGCACCACATGCAGCATCTTGCCATATGGCGTTGCGATGTAATTCATGAAGATGGTGGCATATCATCATACTTAGATCAATCACATTCCTGGTAGCAAACGGTGGTTGCCCTATGTCCAAGTGAAAAGAGCGTTTTATAGGTGCTCTGAAGTTTCAATCAGTTGATCTGATAAACCTTTTGGCCGTTAAAATCAAAATAAAAAAAACATAATTATGCAGTTGTCTATATTAAGTCCATTAACTGAAAACGAATACGAAGATTCCTAAATTCGCCAGTGACAACTGTGTTTCTGCTTGATGCCTTTTAACTATAGAAGGTAGTGTACCAAAGCAGAATCTTGAGCATTGAATCTGCTAAAAAAGAGATCGGATCCTGGCTTGCTAGTTTCGCAAGTTACATGCTGCCAGCGATGAAGGTATTACGATCAACAAAGTTTCAATGTTGCTAATGAATTAAAAGCAGAATTAAAGAGTAAGAACATCTTCGAATTATTAGAACAGATCCAACGTGTAGGCAATGGTTATTCTACCATTCTCATCAAGCATGACCAAAATCTTCACAATCCACTTCATATTACTAACGAGGTGGTTAGCGATGACGTGGCTCGTCAAGCTTGTCATGAGACCATCATCATCATCATCATCATCATCATCATCATCATCATCATCATCATCATCATCATCATCATCATCATCATCATCATCATCATCATCATCATCATCATCATCATCATCATCATCATCATCATCATCATCATCATCATCATCATCATCATCATCATCATCATCAGCAACAACAACAACAACATTATCACCGATAGCAATACAACAATTTACAAAAACTGATATTCCACTGCCACATAACCATGTGACAAATAAAATACTTAATTACATAAAAAAACCGATATATAATTTAAAACAAGCAAACTGTAGAGTGATTCAACCAGGAGAGGATCTAAATCAAATGGAGATATTTATCTAGATAGCGTACAGAAACGAGGCAACCTAGACATCTACACACTGTGTTAATGTCAAGCCAGTTTTTAAACAAGGCTAAAACAGAATTACAGATTCATAAAGAATCCGCAAGCCATTGTCCTCTCTTGGAATTGTATAAGTCTGTGGAAATCAATGCTCTGAATGATCTACACGAAATTATTGCCTGAACGCGAAAGATATGCACAAAACGAAGCAAGATGTAATGGCTAACAATAGTTTAATTTTCGATTAATAGCTAGCATAAACAAATACAAGCGGATTTTTGCTCAGATCGAGCCAAGGTAGTTACTAGCGCGGAGCACTTGTTGGCCGATCCAAAAATGTGACTATGGATGTCTGCATTGGTTATTCGTTGATGGTAGCCTACATGTGCTATGCATCACAAACAACGGGAATCGTCTAAAATCATCAACTCTAAGGGGCCAAGTCTCACTAGCGTATAATTAAATTGCACGAACATATGCATTTTGAAATACTCCACAATTGGCGAGGGTTGGAGGAAGCTACTCCAGCTTTCGCGATTCTCAAACTCACCTCGTCAAACATATTATCTGAGTTATTGATAGAGCTGTTGAGGTATGTAAGGATGGAAACTATGTCCAGATTTTCATTCTGTAGTCGCAGAGTTGAAGTGAGTGGTGATTCTTTAAAAGTTGCGAATTTCATACCACAAGACGGAACAACGATCGCCGATCTATTCAAGGTGGCCTGAGCGAAATCCCAATTGTCGAATAATAGTACGATATCGTCTGTATGGCCAAGATCGAATAGTCGACCACACGGGAGAATGTTAACACCTGTATACTGAACGCATGTAATAGTTTTGTTCATAGAAAATCTATTACAAAATCAAAAAAGAGGAAAGAGGACAGCCCTGACGAACACCACTGCTTGTAGTAAAATTATTTGCTGTAGACCTTAGCACGACCCGAGGTGTTTGTATAAACAGCGCGTACAATATATAAAAATTTAATTGGCATACAACTTATCGACAGAATACAGAATAGAAAATTGCGATCCAGCGTGTCAAATGTACTTTTGAAGACGTATATTGTTGGACGGTATTATACATGTTGCTGCTCGAGAGCTTGTCTATACAACCTCATCATCATCATCATGCACGGCAATACAAAAATCCTTGGTAACTTGCTTTACTGTCATATAACCATAGAACCTCTTCCCGATCAAAATCTTGTTTCTTTTCTGATATATGATTCACGCGAAGCGCTACGACGGCATTTCTCGCTTTATTGAATTTATACGTTAAAAAATTACACCAACGCCAATTGAAATCAAGATCAATGACACAATCTTGAACAGGCAAAAGTGAAGCTGATTTTACACACGACATACTTGTTACTCGTGAAGTGCAATTTAAGATTTTAAAATTTCTCCGATGGAGTAAAATCAAGGCCAATTAATCAATTATGGACTCTAAATTATTTGGTTAAAAGGGTTTCAGAAACCCTCAGGCGATTTAAAAATTGAGCACCTGACGCATTAAAAATTACTTAGCCTGTCTTCCAGTCTCCGATAGACATATTCAACACTGGTCTGCACGTAAAAGACATGCTTACTTTATCGGTAGAAGGAACGAAGACGTTCTTTAGAAACTCAAAGCCAGTTTAGCAGTATGGTGCCAGTCAGCGTTAAGTGGATGACTAATCATCAATTTCCGTTGGGAGTGAAACATCTGATTGCTTATTAAGTCCACAAATAACTGAGTATTACTTCACGGCTATGCAACAGTCAAGCATATTGGTTTACATACTGGTGTATTTCTGTTTTTGTTTAGGACCACCTAAATCGTTTGAAAATTTTCTCATCAGGTAAGATGACACTTACTACTTTCGGTTTATTCATTAGTTGATGCCATGAATTTGCAGTTCAATTGATTTTGCGATAAAATATCAACTTATGACATTATCAAGTGGCTAATAAGTATAATTCAAAAGCAATTAACTACTTGCGTTTGATTAATTAAATATTTTATGATGGGCGCAATTTAAGATATGTGAACTTTTGACATATGTTCTTTTACCAGCTTACTGAACAAATCTATGTTTAACATATCCTATGTCATAAAACAAAAGGCTTATTGCCACCAATTATGTTGACAAAGTATGGCAATTAGCTCTAGGACCTATTTAGACCTAGGCGCAGAATAGTGTATAAACAAGACAAAAATCTCATAACACTCGCCGCATTCATCAAAGACACTGCATATTTTACAAGTTTGAGCAAGCGTTCAATTCACAAAAAAATTATGACTCTATACGAATAAATTTAGGTAAAACTGTATATTTTTCGAAAATAATTTGAAGAATAACATAAACAACACATTTGGTAAAAGTAAACCAGCTGAGCTAGATTCTACTAGATAAAATAAAAATGAAGACGATCTCATTTTTATCAATACTTAGCGAGCCTGTTCGTTGGCGGGCGAATCTTTGAGAAATGTGCGTTATCAATTAGATTTGACGAAGCAGGATATATAAGAGGCAGTTTGAGAGTCTTGACTAGCCTTCTTGAAGTTGTGTGGTAACACCGGTTGGGCTGGCAAACGTAGAAATCCGATTATTAGATGATCGAAAATGTATGACTGGATGCTAGGAACAAGGATGATTGGCGAGACTGAACACTAACCAAATTAGTTACACAGCGTGATAAAATGCAAGCAGCACAGTCGGCGTAGATAGCCAGTGCAGCAGAGAAGATGAAATCAATCACAAATTGTAAGCAGAGCTAAAAGTATTGCGTGGTAATTCATTCCGCATATATATATATATATATATATATATATATATATATATATATATATATATATATATATATATATATATATATATATATATGCGGCAACCATGCAACTTACTGCTGCCTTGCAGACTGCGCTTGGATGTGCAAAGGCTAGAGGTGCGTCCTCGATCAAAAAGCCGAGTGGTGAGGGACACCACTTGTACCTAATTCCCAAGAAACTCCATGGAAATTGGAGCCGGCTTATCCTCCAAAAGGAGTCAGCCGCAGTAAAGTAAAGTAATACTTAGCGAGAGTTATTTGTTTATGCTAGACTCATTAAGCGTACAATATTTACAAATTTTGGCAGAGATAGATCTTTCTTCGGTAGAAAAAAATGCTAAGTTAGCAATAATTCTTAAAAGTCATCAGATCAAACTAATATTTTATCCGGGGAGTGCGAAAGTCAAACATAGTGTAGGCATGCTTTAAGTTCATAAAATAATTTCTTTTCGATCTCGTAATAGATATCTGCAAGCTCAGGTCACGCTATGAATCAATACAGTGGAGACCACGCGGTAGCCGAATTTCCTGTCGCCCTGTTTTTAGTTTTCCCAACCTAGTGAATGTGTTGCATGGATATGTGGCTGACATCTTTGCAGTATGATGACATTTTCTTTAGGTTAGATGCTTCTCAAATATTACTTGTCTCGTTTACGGGACGTCTTATTGTCGTTATTAGAAAGAAGTTCACTAAAGGTATTTCGTGCGACTATGATTCTGCTTATGGTGATGAAAAATTTTAACATCAGTATTGAAAATAATAATACAAAAACAGTTACCTGTAAGAAGTACTTTTTGAAGGATTGTTCAAATAGTCAAGTTCGTATTTCAGCTAAAAATATAAAAATATATAACATGAGTAAAACGTTTAGCCATGCAATTATATAAGCATGTAATTATCAAAAAGAGTTCTAATTTATGCAAGCGCCTTCTCGTTTAAAATTATTACCATATGCATGCAAAAATGGGTTATTCCTAAAGTTTGTGCACTTTGATCTTAATATGTAAGAAAATCATTTGCACATTTAGCTAGTTTAAAATCACAACAGAGAAAGAATTGCTTTATTTTGCTCTTTCTTTAAAGCCATAAATGTATCCGGCCTAGCCACCTTTGTGCCCTAACTTGCCAAATTAGCAGTAGTAATACGAAATTTATCGGTATTAGAGAAATACCTCCAGAACTTTTCAAGGTAAATCAAGATTCCAATACGATTGCCGAGAAAAAGTCCCTGCCAAAAGACAAAAAGCGTCCTAAGTGTCGTGGGCAACATTTGACAGCGGAAAAGAACGTACTAGTGAAGTGTTGAGCAATGATTAAAATGCCTTCAGCCAAAGAATTGTTGATATCTAAACGGTATCCGTTACATGGATGGTTTAAAAATCCTGGAATACGCAAATATATATATATATAACTAATTTAACACATATTTCAAAGACAAATGTCTGTGTGGAAGTACTTTAAAATTAGCTGATTTCGGTGTGTGTATGTGTGTGTGTATAGGTGTCAATAGTTGTTGCAGCCGATTTTAAAAATGCATTGTTCTAATTAGCAGTTAAATCCAAAGTTCCTGGTTTCTTCTATATTCCTATTTAAAGACGTCTTGCAAGCATGGATAAATCCTTGTTACTTTAGATGTATAAATGTACAAATCGTCTATTAGAAGGAAGCAAAACAAGTTCCAACCGAGAAGAGGATTTATGGTTACCATATAGCAGTTACCAGAACAAAAGAATGTATATCGCCCACAAATTCTATTTGACATTTTAAACCTCGAGAATGCATTAAGTTAAATAGATTGCAACGACCGGATATTTTACTCATAGCATATTTTCTTGCTCATTACTCTAATCTCTACTTATTAAGGTTAACAATGACTTATTGCTGTTTTACTACAAACAGTTTTGTCGAGAAAAACTGTTTACAAATATATTTTCGTACAAATTTGCTATAGATGTTGTTAAGAGCTATACTATACCGTACGTTTAAGATGCTAATGATTTCCAAATGGAAGTTAACTTGACATTGACTACACAGGCGATATTGTCTTATATTTCTACAATCACATTTCTGTCCATACATCGTGGATAAAGAAGTAGTTGTGACACGCACACACACATGTGACACACGAATATATAATGAAAGGTCAGTCTGAGGTATATAAATATTATGACTAGAGGAAATAACACACTTGATTCATTTGTTTCGTGAAATGCATCTGATGAAGATCTACGGTAATGTAGATCGAAATATTATGAAAAAAGAAAATAACTGGAACAATGATCAGGTAATTTCAATTAATTCAGTATCGCACCGACATTCATTAAAGATGTGATAGAACCGCATTTCCAGTTGAACAAAGAAGAAGTCAACCCGATCAAAGACAAAACAAAATTGGAAATTGTGATCAATCAGATCTTTGTGTAACTGCCCTGTGTACAGCTATTGCCCGCGTACACAAAACGCGGCATTGGAATCAACCTATGTTGTTTGAACAAATCAAATTCAGTATAATAAACAAAAATATTTGCTTTCATATCAACGGAATATTGTTTAACATGTAAAAGTGCAACATAACTTACTCCGCACGAGCCGCGTAGAATATAGTGATCCTCTGGATAGTCATAACCTTCACAAGAGACAACGATTTTACCAAATTTCAGATTATTTTTTAAAGTTGCCTTGCATTCCCACTGTACATCATAGCCGTCATAGCCACGATTATAGCACTGGACTACGTCAGGACGCAGATGGGCAGATTTACCGGCTGATCCGCCGATACATTGAAGCTAAAAGGAAAGACGTTATATCACAACAGGAGAAACAAAAATAAAAAACGGATAATACTAAGAAGAACCCTAATCAAGTTTGATTAAAAAATAGACAACATAAAAAGTAGTAAAAAATCAACGTTCGGCATGGAATCAGTAGTTCCTAATTAACAAATAAATAAATAATAAAACGCATTTGGGTATGACTTCAAATTTCATTTAATATGCTACATGGATGGCGAAGTTGATGGAGGCTCAGACTCCGAAGCATATGTGCCCCGGTTCGAGTTCCAAAGTTCAAAGTTTCAGCACAATGCATAAGAATATCGGTTTCACGTCAGAGCACGAGAAAGATGATTGTCTGCCTTTCTTAGATGTACTATTAAAGAAAGAAACTAATGGTAAATTAAATAGAACAATTTACCATAAACCAACCTGGTCTGCACAGTATTTGCATTACAGCAGTTTTGTGCCGTTTCAATATAAATTATCAACAGTTCGTGGCTGCTTTTCAAGAATTGACAGGTTGGTTAGTCAAGATTCAAAAGAAAACGAATATAATAAAGCAATTAACGATTTAATGTCTAATGGCTATCCTAGACAATTAATTGAATCAATTATTAAAAGGGGAATTAAACAGAAACAGACGTATTACGGACCAGAAAAGAAAACAGTCTACCTGAACATCCCATTTAAGGGGGATGCAGTTTCCCGAATAGCACAAAAGAAAGTTGAAGCGGCATTAACACGCACATTTAATGCAGCTAAACTACGAGTGTTATTTAGGGTAACACACTTGCCGTTACCAGCAATCAAAGAGAAACAGCCGTTAATGTCGACATCAAATATTATTTACCAATATACATG